>CAIGRP010007420.1:0-15765 GCA_903798385.1 Fraxinus cuspidata
TTTTTAAACGAGCCACGAGCCGGCTCGGCTCGTGGCTTGTATAGGACGAGCCCACGAGCGGGCTCGTCGAGCGGCTCGCCAAAATGGCGAGCCGAGGGCTCGGCTCGTCTTTCGAGCTAGCCCGCTCGGCTCGGGCTCGTTTGCCACCACTAGGTTAATGTACTTCTGTGAACCCAGTTTCAAAATTGTCTAGAGTGTCTTAGCCAAACATATTATAAATTCATGTGCAAGTTTGTCTAGGGAATTGCAAAATAGTTCATAAGAAGCTTATTATTATTATTATTATTATTAGCACACTATCCACATTCCAAAATGGTTTCAAAAAATTTCCAAGTTACTCATTTCATGCTTAGGAATTGCATCTTTTTTTTTTTTAATGACTTAGGTGTCCAAGATTCGCCCGACTAATTTGGAAAAGTAGCGGCCTTCCCCCTTGGTTTGCCACCCGAGTTAATCCTAATGTAATTACAGCTTATACATACTTGGGTCGGACATTCGACAGTTCTCTTCCCGGTAGACCTGTACCTTCCAATATAGACGTTGCTTTTCAACTGCCGCGGGAATTCGAACTTTAAATACTCCGTAGAGAACTCTCATGCTTTACCACTACGCCATGCCCGTGGGGCATTGCAGTTCTTGTTTTGAGTGCATTTGTCCAGAGGTAGTAGTCGAGAAATTGCAGGATTTCATCAAGAACCACATGGGCTGTTGCCTCTCATTGTCCCGACTCCCTTCTCGACTGTGTGACCAATCCCCCCACCCCCCACCCCCCCAATGGCACGATAGGTGGGGAGTAAGCCAAACTAGGCAGATAGACTCATTTCCCACTGCTAAAGGAGAACACGAAGAAAAAGACAAATAATTGTATTTTAACCAGCACCCCCTTCTGGGTATGAAGGTACTTGGAGTTCTCTTGCCATCAACCAGCAGACATCATGTGGCTGGATTTTGAATTGAATAGCACAGGACATTATAAAAGTTAAAATGAATCTAAAATCTTATAATGTGCTGTCCAGTACAACAGACCAAACGCCCACTTCTTGTTAATGGAAATGCAGGTCATGAACTATTGACCGATACTGACTTTCTCAATGATATGCTTGGGAGGATGCTAACTCTTCAGGAGATGCACAATAATAATCCGTACAACAACATAAATAAGCAAGGAACAGCCGACACAACAAGAACACCTGAAGAAGAAAGATATCAGATGTTCTAAAATGCAGTCAGTTCTGACATATTACAATGGAGATCATTTTGTATCTGTAACTAAATTGATAGTTTCACTACTTTACAACAAAAAATACACTCTCCAGAACTTTTGAAAGAAACTACAGACGAAAATATAGAAGTATAGCCAACTTGTATAGTCATCAACCACATTAGCGCAATACGTAAAAAATGATAAATATGAAAAGTGCATGGCTGATGGCGCCAAATTTGGATAACAGGTTGGCTGAATTATCGTCAGGTGTAAAGCTTCCCTCAGGAGTGCTAGTGGTCAAAACAACAACTATCCAGTCCTTTTCGGAACCAATCCCAACTCCAGTGTACTTGGTGTCATTTAGATAGCCCGAGTACTGTGACTTTGTAAAGTTGGAGACAACAAGACTTGAGACCAGACCAGGAACACAAGCAGGCAATATTTGTCCGTCCCGCGTGACGGTGACATTTAAATCGCACTTGGATAGGAGGTTGGGGAAGCCAGAAAACCGAGGTTCAGTACCTGGTACGGTGTTGGAACCGGTACTGTTGGTACAAGGTTGATTTTTGAACTGGTCCGCCATCTCATCAGCAAGGCATTCTGCCTTGTCATTCTTCGTTAGGGCTGTCAAGTTTAAGGTTGCTCTATAGCTGTTAATTTCTCGAAGAAGATTGTCTTCCTCATCTGCATACATACAAGATAACGAAGAAAAAGTTCTCAGTGCACAATCTTGATTTGCATTACACAACTCAATACATTGTTTTTTCAATGAGAGTCACTATGCACTAGATTATGCATCATAGGAGGCATTGGATCTGTACAAATACTTGATATGAAAAAGAAATGATAACATGAAAATGATAACTAAAAATTTGAGAAACTAAAATGCTGTGTTTATATAAACGGCCCAAGACCTGTCATAGATTTGTTATTGCAAAATACTGAGCTGTAAACAAGAGAAAAACCAAAGATAATCAGAGTGAACTCTTCCAGATGCCATAAATCCGTAAACAGAGCACACAACTATGTACTGAAATATTTTTCGCTGAGTCGCTGAGTCAGGGCAACAAAAAGAATCAGCAGTTGCGTCTACAGTTTGTAAAGGATTTAAAGACATCAAAGGTTTTGATGGATAGAAGAAACTGAGTGGTTAAACAAATGTTATACCATATTGTGAAGTGTGAACCGATTTATGTTACATTCACTGAGGATATCCTAAAACTGTATGGTTGACGATTGATCCACAGCAGGGATAGAGAACCGATTTAATGGTGCATTGAGTTCGGGACCTAAAGCTCAACTGTGAGAGAGGACATAAGGCATCAAGACCCCATAATAACTTTTATGCTAGAGCCTAGTTCTTGCCAACTGGAAGCGTATTCAAGCAAAAACCTAATGACAGAGACCATATTTTCTGCCCAACCCAAATTTACTTCACACATAATCAAAGCCAACAACTATCTGTTTGCTACTTAGTCCCTGTTTCGTTTAGCTAAAAATCAATTTTATTTTTAGTAGATTTTGATAAAGTTGATGAAATGTGATTGAAATGTTGATAAAAGTTGTGGGTTCCATGAAATGTGTGGTTGAAAATGAGTTTGAGACATTGAAGCAAAAACCTAATGACAGAGACCATAATTTCTGCCCAACCCAAGTTTACTTCACACATAAATCAAAGCCAACAACTATCTATTTACTACTTAGCCCTTGTTTCGTTTAGCTAAAAATCAATTTTTTTAGTAGATTTTGATAAAAGTTGATGAAATGTGGTTGAAAGTTGATAAAAGTCATGGATTCCATGAAATGTGTGATTGAAAATGAATTTTGGAAAATGGGGCCAAACACAGGCTTAATGACATGAGGTGTCAGCAATGTTTTTTAAGGAAATATTGACCAAATTTTCTCGTAAAGAAATAAACTAAATATCGACATAGAATTATAGTAATGCTAATTCTTGAAACCATTTAACAAAGAATTGCTGTTAGCAGGAACTAAATAGCACTACAAAATATTGGGGGTTGATGTCTTAATGTTGATGTTGTACCTTAAATTTTAAAAAGAATTCTACTCTCCCGAGATCTCCAATACGGTAGGAGGGAAAGAATCCATGTTTCAATCTAATACATGAAGAAAACAATCCTAGGGGATTAAGAGACTCCAGTTTTCTCGTTTAGGGAAATCATTCAAATTAAGATCAGAAGCTGGTCGTTTATCTTTTCCATAATTAATTGAAGCCATAGGGGCCCTATCCATTCCTTCAACCTAACTCTCTTTTGTCCCATTCCAAGAATTCGAACTAGTTTTTGTACCAATCCAATAAAAGTGAAATATACAACATTCTAAGATTCCATTTACTATCTGCTCCCATATAATCAAGAGAGAGACAGATAGTGGAGTACCCAATCGCTTAGATACGATGTAAGTGTAGTGACTGAGGGAACTGAAGATCAAAGGCAAGATACTAAATCAAGCACTCTACAAAAAAATATGCCTATTAACCAATCCCACTCCCAACATTACACCGACAACAGCATCTGCAAAGGGGAGGTCCTAATAAAGGACTACCCGATCTAATAATAGAGGCAAGAAAACTTTTTGGCCAAGTCCCATTAGTTGATCATGACAGTGTTATGGAAATGCTGCACAGACCCTTAAATACAAGAATGAAAGCAGAATAGCCTTGATACCAAACCAAATCAACCCGGGGATCTTATTCGAAATGGGATGGACGGCCAACCAAATGGAAACAAAAACCAGACATGCATCAGATCAATCCTACTTACATGAATCTGACACCAAATTCAACACTTGCCTTCAGACTTAGGCTTTCAGATCTCATTGATTTTCAAAGTACATTTGCGTAATAAAGATCCACTTCAAAACCAACAAATCCATGCCAAATAGATCTTATTCATTCTTAGCTAGAGTCAGATGAAATTACAGCTCAGATCTTTAATAGTGAATGGCATAAAAAAGCACTTAGCCATGAAAGAGAAAAGAAAGAAAAACAACATAGGATCATGAAAATAGTAAATGCAAAACTGATCTTGACCATTCAAAAAGAATATCTAATAACATAACATATAGAATAAAAAAAGATCTGATCTTTAGCAAAAATTCTTCACAAGCTTTTCTCTTGATTGATCTCAACACACACATAAAATCAAAAAACAAAATCACACACCGGACCAACAGGAGAGAATTAAATCTATAAAATAAAAAATAACAATAAAATATCAGGAGAAAAAGAGAGAAAACAATCAGATCTTTACTTAAGTTTCGTTCTTTTTATTATATTCCTTTCCTTGCATTCAACAAAAGAAGAGCGTTAACACATTCGTATAAAAGCAATTTCAACACAAATCATAGCAAAGAAACAAAACGGGAATAACAAATCAAGTGGGTAAGCAAAAAAAGCATAAACCTAGGATTTACCATCACATTTGACGAGTAGAATGGAATGTAAGAGCAAAGAGAGGAGGAGGAAACGTAGTAGAGACTCCATTGGACTGAGTTGAACTCGAAGCTTCTGTATAAGAGAGTCGTCTATATATAGAAGAAAGTTTCTTCGACGCGGAAAGGAATATGAACTGATACGGTGTCGCCTTGTTGAAGTTTCAATTTCCCTTTACATTTTGTCCTTGCAAAATGGCCACTCCACTTGAACTTTACTCAATGTTTTGCCAATTTGGAATGCAACTTCCAAAGTTTTTGGTTTGCACAAGATTTAGTATTAACTATTTAGTATAAATCATAATTCAAAATATTATTTAATCTATAATACTTGTTTCAAATACTAAATGATAAGCTTTTAATTAAAAACGGAAAGCTCTACTATTGTTAATTGCTATTTTTTCTTGTAACCGCCTTCTTTCCTTTCTCTAGTTATCATTTACATAATAAATTTTATTATAATTAGTACATTTCATGGGTACGATATTCTACACCTTAAATTTTTCCATTCCATCGTCTACTCAAATTCTTCATCTAATATATATATATTATATAATTCTAGGAATTGGGGCCGATACTTCCTCGTATTAAGGGATCTTTTCGACTCTAACTCTCCCACTACAATCGGGGTTCTCTTTCTACTAATTCGAAAGTAGATACTTCAGCTACGCCGTCCGCAGTTAAACTTTCATCCAAATTTTAACTGAGTTACTAAATTGATCACTAACATGTCAATAAGGCCATGCGTTGACTTGAAAAATCTTCATTCCCACTGCAGAAACCATAGAATATCCAAGATTGCAAAGCATGTGTGAGGACTTTTCTGTAAAAATCCAAAGTTCACATTAAACATAAAAATTGGTGGATGCAATTGAATTTGGATAGCGTGGCTCAATCCTCCTGTGGCATGCATCCCATGTAGGCACAACAAGGCCCACTGTTTACCAGTTTCTGCCTTAAAAATCACAAGTTTATAGAATGTCATTATATTCTCTTCTCTGCAACAAGATGACAGTTACCGCCAACGGGCGAATAGCGCTATCAGTTGCCGGCCAGTTTCACGGCATTGCCGGATTGTCGAGAAGAAACGGGAGGCTCGTGAAGTTTAGGAATGGAGAGTTCCTGGGGGAGAAGCTTAAGTCAACACAATTTCACCAGAGGACTAAGCACAATACGAATCCAATCTGCATGTCACTTACAGCAGATGTTGCAGGTGAGGCTAAGGTGAGTTCTAATTAATTCAAACAATAGAGGGCAGCGCCGCCCCCCCACACACATTCCACCCGCCCATATACAATCCAGGATATTTTTCACAGTTTGTGTTTATACAAGATTTAATGTTACCTTAAAGAACTCTATTACCCTGTACAGTTGAGGGACCTGGAGATGGAGAAAAGGGATGCGAGAACTGTTGTAGCCATTATACTAGGAGGCGGAGCTGGCACTCGTCTATTTCCTCTGACTAAGCGCCGTGCCAAGCCTGCTGTAAGTCTTCATACCTGCGGTGAACAGACATTAACAAATGCTGTAGTTGAACAACGCCCCAAATTTAGTCAAAGATTCATGCTATTCTTAATATTTCAGGTTTCCATTGGAGGATCATATAGGCTGATTGATGTGCCCATGAGCAACTGTATCAACAGTGGGATCAACAAAGTTTATATACTCACTCAATTCAACTCAGCATCACTCAACAGGCATATTGCACGTGCTTACAACTTTGGAAGTGGAGTCACATTAGGAGATGGCTATGTTGAGGTAACCATCAAGTATATACTTTTGCCCTGGTCAATATTACTACTACCCTGCAAACTGATACGAAGGGAAATGCGTGTAAATTTTGTCAATCAACTTGTGTTCACCTGCAAATTGATTACTTCCAATGACAGGTCTTAGCTGCCACTCAAACTCCAGGAGAGTTTGGTAAAAAATGGTTTCAGGGTACTGCAGATGCTGTGAGGCAGTTCCACTGGCTTTTTGAGGTATTGAGTTCTAGTTCTATTACATGAAATGCATGCAGAACCATTTCATTGTTTGCTACCAAATTGTGTAGAAAAGAGCATAATTTGCAGCTGAACTTCAATTTGCATCAATGGTATTCATCGACATCCTAGTTTCTCCATCCTAGCTTCTCTAATACATTCTACCTTCAAGAAACATGCATGGAAGAATATTCATGATGGAAATCTCAATGTTCAAGAGAAAAATCAGCATACATTTAAGAAACGTATCCATCATAAAAGTAATCAGGAGATGAAGATCAGTTTTAAAAACACTACAGAAGACAGGTATATAAACTCAATAGCTCATACTTCTCTGAAACTCAAATGGAATGCCCTAATTCTTCTCAGTGCAAGTATGGCTTGTAAAGTTATGATAAACTTGGCATTTTACACATCAAACAGTTCAATCTGTGAACAACATCAGTTCCATAACAAAAAGAAAACAAAAATGACAGGCTTAAGTGAAAATATACCAACAAGAAATGAAAGTATTTCGCCAGTATCCAGAAAAAATTCCCAGAATTTACGTAACTAGAAGAGATTGACTAAGTTCTTGATGATTGAATTTTGTAATCTATTACCATTTCTTGGATACCGAACTCACCTTGTTCTACTCCTTAAATCTATTACTCAATCATTAATACAGTGATACCATGAACCTGTGGTCTTATATATGATGCCATTTCCTGCCTCGTAGGATCCGAGAAGTAGGGATATCGAAGACGTGCTCATTCTATCTGGAGATCACTTGTATAGGATGGACTATATGGACTTTGTTTGGGTAAGAAAAATCTTAAATACATCTTTCACTGTGCACTATTTGATGAAGCTTTTTTTTTTTTTTTCATGGTATTACATAAGATTAGTGTTCTCCTTTCTGCAGAATCATCGGCAAAGTGGTGCAGATATTACTCTATCATCTTTACCAATAGATGACAGGTAGATAATTCGTTCAATCTCCAACAACATAATATAGGTAACATTATTATTAATCACGTGTTTAAGCAAACTCGTCATGAGAATAACTTAAATGGCTTGAAGTTACACAATAACTTCCACATCGGCAACATCAGTTTTTATCTCATCATGCATACTAAGACAGGATAATACAAGAACATAACAATTACATGGCAGATGATTATTGTAAGAGGTAAGCTGTCTTCAAATGGTGGTACCATGATGTTAAAAATAAGGACCATAAGCAATAACCAAATATAAGAATAGGACATTTCTTTTTCACATGTTCCTCAACTTTTTCGATATCGATATATAATCTTTATCGCCCATCAAAGTTTTTGAGGTTCACTGCAGGCATACAAATTAACATTTTCAGATGATTTATCTGTCTTAGCCGTGCCTCAGATTTTGGTTTGATGAAGATTGATAATAAAGGAAGAGTCCTTTCATTCAGTGAAAAGCCTAAAGGAGATGATTTGAAGGCAATGGTAATTGTCAAAGTACTAAATTCTGATAATCTCTTGGACAGTGCCATTGAAATTACTAAAGGCTGCAATTAATATATATTTCAGAAAGTAGATACAACTGTTTTGGGACTGTCAAGAGACGAAGCAGAAAAGAAACCTTATATAGCTTCAATGGGAGTTTATGTCTTCAAGAAGGAAATACTTCTGAATCTTCTAAGGTAACAAGAAAGTCCTTGCAAGTGGAAAGGCAAGACTGGTTGTGCCTCCCAACTACTTCTAGCATATAAAAAATGCAAAATTTGCAAGTGGAAAGGCAATACCTCTAAATCTGAAAATTTGCAAAAGAACAAATCAAGCAATTGGGGTGGTTCCACCATCACTTTTCCATGACAGCCAACATAATTTTAAGCTTTACCAAACATGAAGAATTGAAGTGCACTTTGTTTTTTGTTGATTCAGATGGCGTTTCCCAACTGCAAATGATTTTGGGTCAGAAATTATCCCTGCCTCAGCCAAAGAATTCTACATTAAGGTCTCTTCAACATTTCTTCTATCGATCTTTAGATACATATTTTGCACAATAATTCAAGATGCCATCTTCTATATGCTGGAATGAGAGTGTTCCAATGCCCTCCCTCGAACTGCACTTTTCACCTATATTAACAGGCATTTATACTAGATAATAGCTTGTCATTCAAGATTTTTTTAATCCCGATAAAGCACGATTTAATATAAATCCTCACTATGTGAAAACCGCACAGTTTATATCAATTTATTTAGACATTTTTTGGAGTTTGCATAGATGTAGGTGGATTGTTTTAATATTGTTCAACTCTTAAACCATTGTACCTTTTGTCCATGGCAAATTTGTTCTCAAATCTGATTAATTCTTCAGGCTTATCTATTCAATGATTACTGGGAAGACATCGGTACAATTCGATCATTTTTTGAAGCAAACCTATCCCTTACTGAACATGTAAGCATCATATATACTTATTAACTCTAATATGATTTCAATCATCTCAAAACTACATGTGGCTTCTAGCTCATCATTCTTTACAGACAGAACTGACTTTGTTCAATTGTCTTTATTTACTTGTTTTGTTATTTTAGCCACCAAAATTCAGTTTCTATGATGCAACAAAGCCAATCTACACATCAAGAAGAAACCTACCACCATCAAATATTGATAACAGCAAGGTTATTAAATCTCGATTCACTTTTAGTTTCTTCAAGACATGAATGGAAAGTGGTTCAAGCAGTCTACAGTACTTTCAATACTCGTACATCAGATGCTTTTCTCATGCACCGTGTAATGAAGGACATTCTTTTGCAGATTGTGGGTTCAATTGTATCACACGGTAGTTTCTTGACGAACTGCTTCGTGGAGCACAGTGTTGTTGGTATCCGGTCTCGTATAAACACCAATGTTCACCTAAAGGTTTGTTTTTTATTTAATTTTCTGTTTTGAACATTTTTTGCAATTTCTCAACTCTTGATATAATTACTTGCACACCAGTATTCTAAGATTTAGGTTCAAGAAAAAACCTACCATTTTATGGAATTCTTGAATCCTCACTTAAAAGAGTGTCATCATTCAAGTGCAGTTGACCTCCATTGATAACAAAACTAACCATCGTGCACTGGACTTCCATTGAATCTTTAATATAATTTGTATCTCACAATCACAACTCTTTGTGATTAACAAATAACCTAGACTTGAATCTACGGATTCTATTATTTAGTTTATTAGAATATTATTTCAACTAAATAATAGATATTGCCATAAATATGCATCGACAATTTATATATTAAAAGTGTTTATGCTCCAAAACTGATTGGACAATGTAATTTGTATCTCACAATCACAACTCCTTGTAATTAATAAATCACCAAGACTTAAATCTACGGATTCTATTATTTAGTTTATTAGAATATTATTTCAATTAAATAATAGATATTGCCATAAATATGCATCGACAATTTATATATTAAAAGTGTTTATGCTCCAAAACTGATTGGACCGAAGGCATAACACTTACATCTTTAATATACTTATTACACTACATATTCATTTAAGTGCAGGACACAGTAATGCTTGGAGCTGACTTCTATGAAACTGATTCTGAAATAGCATCACTCTTAGCAGAGGGAAAGGTTCCCACAGGGATTGGGGAAAATACAAGGATCAAGTACATTCCAGCCTCTCACTAAGAAATAATATCATTTCTAATATTTTTCTCATTTTTTCACCTGACTCCATCTACATTATGCAGAGAATGTATTATTGACAAGAATGCAAAAATCGGTAAAAACGTTGTCGTTGCAAATTCAGAGGTATTTTTCTCCAAATAATAGTCTCCAAAGGCAGTTATCAGAAACTAGTATTCTTGCTAAAACTGTTAGGATTACTAGTGCTTTATCATCTTACAAAAATTGGTATTAAGCCTTTATCAGTTTCGTGTTCAAAGGAAAAAGCTAATAGTTCGAAGATCGGGATATTGGTTTAACTCATTCTGTGTAATGACTTTCAGGGCATACAAGAGGCTGACAGATCTTCAGATGGGTTTTACATCAGATCAGGTGTTACAGTAATATTGAGAAACTCTACAATTAAAGATGGCACCGTTATATAACATTTTAATTTTGTCCCTCTTCAGCTGGATAGCATGAATATCAAACTATTGTGAGTCATGAATTTTGTATAAATGACACCGACTGTGCAGAAGTTCGAAATAATATTCGTGTTATTCATGAAATCCGATACAGGTCATACATTTAATGTGCTTCAAAATCAAGCAAATAAACTAGATCATTAGGTTCATAATTCAGTTATATTAGCTCTTCTCAGATAAATCTAGACCTGCTAAGTGCAATGAAAGAAGAGATATAAACAACTGGAAGTGAAGCAGAATGAAATAACTAACTATAGTACAAAGTGAGCAAAAGATAATTTTCATTTACAACAATAACTCGTTGCATTGAAACATCAATTCATTTTCAAATCTCTTCAATACAAAACGTTCTTCTGATGTTATATTGGTGGTAACAAAACACTTAGGGTGAGTTTGATTGCAATGGTGGAAAATGGGTGGAAAGAAAGTGAATTCCAGAGAAAATAAGAACCCATTTTCCACCATTGCAATCAAATGAACCCTAAGTGGGTTTGATTGGTATAATTTTCCACCTGAAAATTTTAAAATTTTGGATCTTTTTGTGTTCGTTTGACTTTATTTTACATGGAAATTGTCATTTAAAATGATAATTTTTTCCACAGTTGGTTATAAAATTTGTATACATTGCCAAAAAGTAAAAAAACAAAATTTTTTCCTTAAAAACCATTTTTTTCATCAAAGTTTAGTGTTCATTTGGCTTCGTTTTACATGGAAATTGTCCATTAAAGTGAAAATTTTTTTTACAATTGATTATGAAATTTGTTTCAATTGCAAAAAAAAAAAAAAAATTTGTTGGCTGGAAACCAAATTCTCACCAAAAAGGTGAGAATTGGTTTTCACCAAAAACAAGGAAAGAAGGCGCGTGGCTGGAAATCATGAAAATGATTAGCCTAGAAAATGTTGCCAATCAAACTTGCATTTTTTGAAAAAGATGGAATTTAATTTCCGATTCCATGGAAAAATGTTGGTATCAAACAGGGCCNATTGCCAAAAAAAAAAAAAAATTGGTGAAAAAAAAAATTGCTGGCTGGAAACCAAATTCTCACCAAAAAGGTGAGAATTGGTTTTCACCAAAAACAAGGAAAGAAGGCGCGTGGCTGGAAATCATGAAAATGATTAGCCTAGAAAATGTTGCCAATCAAACTTGCATTTTTTGAAAAAGATGGAATTTAATTTCCGATTCCATGGAAAAATGTTGGTATCAAACAGGGCCTTACTAACTAAGAATGGCTTCCTACCTGTTCTTCCAGCTCGATGAAGATAGTTAACTGCATCTTTTGGAAGATCAAAGTTGTATATATGAGTCGTATTTGGCAGATCAACACCTCTAGCTGCTATATCTGTTGCAACTAGAAGATAGCCTCCTTCTAGTTTAACATTCTATATGAAAGAAAAAGATAAATCAGACAGCAAGGAAACTCATGCTGGCATATTGTAACACAGACTGCTTAATACGTCCAGTCACAAACTTTACTCAGCATTAAAGTCCATTAAGGTTCTTACAGCTAAGGATGCTGCTCGTTCATTGAAATTCTTGTTTTCCTCCAGTAAAATTATTTCCAAAAACTCAACTAGAGGAGTCGTGGGTGAAGGATTTCCAGCATTCTTTGACTTCTCAAACTGCATATCAAACATCAAACATTACATATTTTCTGAATTTGAAGATCAGTCTCTAGAGATTCTAAACAGATTTGTGAATCTAATTCCATGTAGAAGAGCAAGATCAATTCTGTGATAAATCTGAACCTGGATTACCCCAAAAACGATACTTATAGTGCATGACTTCTAGTAGAGATTGCACAAGATTGATAGAAAAATTAACAGATCATACAGTACAGGAAGTTTAATAAAAGTAAAACTCAAAAATGTGGATCAGAGTTCAATAAGTGTGTAGTAGGATAAGTAATTTTAGACCGCAACATGGAGGCCAGTGATCAAATATCTGTATAAACCTAATAATGTAAAGCAACTTGGTAAAGGTGCCACTTTTCAGCCTCACATATGAATATTATTTGGCCCAAATGACCAGAAAGCATAATTTTTTCAAGATCCCAGAACAGCAAGAGCTTCTTACTATCCAAATTGATGGTTAATTCATGATGCTTCTCCACCATATCATGCATGTGGACCATTGATTCTACGATGATAGGTAAATAGTAGGAGTTTTTATCATTGCTGTACGGCAGGCAGTGGCATCTAACTAGTAACTATCTCCAGAGTTGATGTACTTTTCCATAGTGGACAATTAGTATAGTTATTTCAATTTTCCCAAGATAACTATTCCGAAAATTAAAATGATGAGTGATGACAGTTCAATTAAGCAATTGAGGGTGATAAGGGGCACTAACTTGCTCACCAACAAAAACTATGGCAGATTGAGGTGTATCTGATTGTAATAACTTTAGCAATGCTGAATGCCTCTCTGTTTCACCACATACCCGACAACACAAAAGTTAAAAGATTCATATTAATATAAAGATGCTAAAAACAAGCAATAAAAAAAGGCTGCGCAGGGGAGTAAATAAAGAAGCCAACTTCACAGAAAAACTGAGGCAAAAATAAATACTAGATAGTGCATAAAAAAACCATGGTTTCCGACTCGCAAACGAGAATATCGATTTCCCGGCGTAATATCTTCTCACCACAGATCTGTGATACAGGCATGATGGCATAGGTTCAACTGGATGCACGTGGACATGAACAAGAACAACATCAGCCTGTGATAATCAGTGGGGAAGCATAGACATCATACAGTTAGTACAGGATGACACAGATCCAGTGACAAATTACTCAGATAATAAACATATTAGCAGACCTTGGTCCATTTCTGCTGTTTACAGTCGTACAGAAATCGTCTGTGCTGGGGAATTGATGCACTAGCAAATATGGTTTGACGCATATGGATTGGTGAGCAAGTGGTCAACAGCTTCCGCGGAGAACTCACTTGTTTCGATGAGTTAAACATAAAATCAACCTAATCATTCAAAGAATATGTTATATTTGTTCCAATGGTCCACAAATGGCACTAAAGATAGGATGCTGCAGATAAAAGTCCAAATAAGCATAAAGAAATCATTGAAGCGTAAGAAGCAAGGGAACTCTTAAGAAGGATACTGTTCGTGTCAAATACCAACACCCACTCTTGAACAGGCGACCTGCACTACTTTGTCTGTGCGCAAAAATAAAAAGTGAGAAACTCAAAATATCAGACACTACTGGAACTGCAAGACTGGAGTAATCAGTTCAACTGACTAGAGAGCTAATTCTTCAAATATGAATATCAGGTTAAGTGTGCCAAGTAGCATTGTATTTCAAAAAGTAATCAAAACTTGATCTAAATTTCAGCACCACATATATGTAAACATCGCTCATATGTAAACATGCATCTTCCGTGCATGATATAGTAGACATCGGTATAATAGTATAGAAAAAGAATGGGGATATCTATGAGTCTGTTTGGTTTTGTGTCCATGTCCTAAGTCCTTCTCTAAGCCAAAAACACTTGAATGCCAATTCATCCATCTCAAAACTTTGTTATACACCATGTAACTTGAAAGTAAACCATTAGATTACAAAATTCGATGGAAATAATTTCCATCCTTTCCATCAAAAGATTTCTGTTTTCAGGACATAAGAGTACATCGAAAATTTTAATCGGCAGAAAGTGCCAGTTTCTTTCAGAAGTGTGTAGCTTTGTTCTTACATTTTGGTGGTATGATAAGAGCATTTTCCCTGATATATGAAAACTTACGAAAATTTATTCGGTACATAGATAATCTATGATATAAAGGGAAAAGAGATTTGACAGGATCATCTTCATCAGCTCATCAATAACCAACACTCGCATGGCATTCAACTTAAAAATTTGCTTGTCAAGCATCTGGGATAGACTTCCCAAGGTTGCAATCACAATTGCAGGGGGCTCCGCCTGTCAAAACAACAGCATATTACAGGTTCAGCTAGACCATCAACGCACCAAGTGAGAAAAATGAAGTGAACAAGATGTTAAGTTGGAATATATTTAAGAGGAAAAAACAGGCTCAACTTGTAGTTGGAAGAGCTTTGAATGTTATGAGGCTAGGGTTAGAGACATGTCTAGTCCAATATATCATCCAAATAAATGTAAGACTCCAGCCTTCTCCACCCCCCAAGTCCAAGCTGAAAAGGAAAATCTTATTTAAAAAATACCAACTAAAAGGCTCTCCCTCCCCACAACCCTATAGTACACTCATCAGCACTTCGGGAAGCAGTTCTAGTTTAATGTTATAGGGAAAAAAACCCGTCTCAAGACATGGAAATTGGTTGAGGATACAGAAGAGTTGCAAGATGGTAGATTTTCTCGGTACTGTCACGTTCTTAACTCCAGACTAAGTTCAAGACTTATTAATCGTCGGTTGTAAGCACGTTATTTTGTAACCTTTTTAACAAAAATAAATAAGATCAATTTTGTTTCCAACAACATTAGTTTCACCCACATACATTTTATTTTAATAGGGAAGCAAGAATTACTGTCTTACCTGAATGTCAAGCTCCCTAGTGGGCACAAGAATCAGGGCCTGAACAGCCGATCTCTTTGCGTTGATAACCGAGGATATCAATAACAGATATGCCAGGGTCTTTCCTGAACCTGTCTGGAAAACGAAAGAGACACAAAATGACAGTAACCACAACAGTTTTTTTTTTTTTTCAAAGGCTGTTCAAGAAGTTAACGGCCACAAAATTATATCCTAAACCAAACTACTTCGTGTTGTCGAAAATACGACTAACCCAATCAAAAGAATACAGGAAATAAAATGAATAATAAAAAAATAAATAAACAAAAATGCAATAGATGAAGCGAGGTATGCCAAAGCAAATCTCCTTAAGACAGATTTCGCCCCCCAATAAAGTGCAAACGAGATTATGGACGTCTGTCTCCCAAGATACAACGCTTCTTCCAAAGTCGATACTGCACAATACCAACCTTGACGGTCGAACCAAAATATGATCGTACTCGAACGGAATGA
>CAIGRP010007448.1:0-24679 GCA_903798385.1 Fraxinus cuspidata
CCTTGTCATTAAGAAGATCCTATGTTTCAATGTTGGTCATGGTAGAAATTCCCGACTTAAGTTCACAAAAGCATATAAAATTAACAAGCACATATGATAATGTTTAACAAAAACAACCTTACTAGTTTATAATTAAGCAACAACACATATTCATTATAAAGGTGGAGCAGGAAAGATAAAGTGAGCGAAACTTTTGAAAGCATACGATGACATAAGTTACTCAAAAGGTTCAAAAATTTAACTTCATTCATCCTTTTTTGTACAAAGAAGATGATGGCATGAAGGAATGGATGTTAGATTTAAGAGGCATCAATTACTACCATTAATATTTAACATTCAAACTTCTCTCTAATAAAGAGGTATTTCTAGTTATCGTGTTTTTGTGTATGGATCTTCTGTGGGGCGTTTGTTTGGCTTTGATGATGGGTGATAAACTACCACATCGTGTATTTATAGCTAGGATAAATTTGGATTTAGAGCTTCGAAGGATGAATTTATGCGTGAAGAAAGCAAAGGAAGAAAAAGTATCAGGGCATTATTGTTAGTTCCCTTTAAGCAAAATAAAAATCATGTCTGAAAGCAAACTTTTTTTAATCTTATTGAATATTTTAGGATTGGTTTGAGAATATGTAGGAATCAAACCTTATTCTATGGACTCCAAGGTGCCAACTTAGAAGGCACACAACACAATGTGGACCTTGTCATTAAGAAGATCCTATGTTTCAATGTTGGTCATGGTAGAAATTCTCGACTTAAGTTCACAAAAGCATATAAAATTAACAAGCACAGATGATAATGTTTAACAAAAACAACCTTACTAGTTTATAATTAAGCAACAACACATATTCATTATAAAGGTGGAGCGGGAAAGATAAAGTGAGCGAAACTTTTGAAAGCATACGATGACATAAGTTACTCAAAAGGTTCAAAAATTTAACTTCATTCATCCTTTTTTGTAGAAAGAAGATGATGGCATAAATGAATGGATGTTAGATTTAAGAGGCATCAATTACTACCATTAATATTTAACATTCAAACTTCTCTCTAATAAAGAGGTATTTCTAGTTATCGTGTTTTTGTGTATGGATCTTCTGTGGGACGTTTGTTTGGCTTTGATGATGGGTGATAAACTACCACATCGTGTATTTATAGCTAGGATAAATTTGGATTTAGAGCTTCGAAGGATGAATTTATGGGTGAAGAAAGCAAAGGAAGAAAAAGTATCAGGGCATTATTGTTAGTTCCCTTTAAGCAAAATAAAAATCATGTTTGAAAGCAAACTTTTTTTAATCTTATTGAATATTTTAGGATTGGTTTGAGAATATGTAGGAATCAAACCTTATTCTATGGACTCCAAGGTGCCAACTTAGAAGGCACACAACACAATGTGGTGAAATTCTCACCTGCAAGTATAAAAGAATAAATCAAGAATACATTGAGAAATCTTATCCAAAAATAACAAAAACATTACCTTCCAATAACCAGTCTCAAATATCATTTTATAAAGGATCGCTTTCTCTTTGATTATGTTGTTGACGAATACGTTGGTAGTTTGAGAGATAGATTAAAGGTTAGCTAAATCAACATCTCCATCGCCCGATACTACAAAATATCCATCACAACACTAACAATTTTTGTAGAATAGTTGAACCCCAACTTGTAGCTGTAGAAAGTAAAAGTATAAAACACATAAATTTGTTGGTTTGTATCTACCTGAACTAGTTTTCTGTCATGGTCAACTTTATGAAGCATTGTCAAGAATTAAAACAAGTAAATGTTCAAAAGTTTTACTGAAACCATCAAACGCTGAAAATATGCACAGTAGATGTACTGAAAATGTTGTGTACAAATAAATTCTTTCATTCGTACATATGTAGAAGTATAAATGTTTTGTAAGTATTTTTTTCATAGCTCTTATTCACTATGTTAAATTATGAATGGTGTACAAATTTATTTACATGACATTTCACAGATTATTAAACAGCTAACATATGATGGTATAATTTTTGTAGTTTTTCTTCCTATGTTTATGTATATATGTATGTATTCATTCAAATTTTTCTTCAAATTGTTACTTAACAGTCTTTCATTTTACATCACATATATATTTTGTTCTGTTATATGAATTTTGTTCTGAAATAAAACTTTGTCAAATTTCATTGTTAAAGTTTTACCGGGGCCATCAGAATACCATCTTGTTGAGCAAATTTCAATTTTAGTAGAAAACCATTAGTTTGGAGATAATATATTTTTTCATAATATATTTTTGTTTATTATTGTTATGCAAATGGTTTTCCGCTTCTAAACCGGGATCGACCTGCCCGATCAAGTCGCGGTGATCGACCTGACCAATCAAGTCGCAAGGGTCGAGGGGGCAGCGCCCTCGACGCTATTTTAATATAAATATAAATAGTACATAGTACACATAGGGGTGGATTAAAAATAAATAAATAAATATACCGCATCCGCAACTCCGCGCAGCGCGGCAGAAAGACTCCGTGTAGTGCGGAGTAAAAACTTTTACTCCGCGCTGTGCGGAGTGCAAAAATAAAAAAAACACTCAGGTCCACAAGAATACTATGTGCAGTGCGGAGCATCACTCTGCGCAGTGCGAAGGCTTCCCACCGTGCGATTTTTTTTTTTTACAATAATTTACTATAAACCCATAGCAAAACAAAATCATTTTTATCTTATATATTTCAAAAGTGTACAATATATTTAAAAATAACATTAACCAAATTTACAAATACTTATTTTTAATACTAATCAAGTGAACGGTGGATTGCCACTGGGAAAAAAAAAAAACTTCACAAATGAACAGTAAACGGTGGATTGCCCAAGAGACAATAAGGGATTCAAAGTCAACAATTGTGGGTATTGATAGAAGGAAGACCATATTACCCTTAAAGCTTGGATGAACATTGGAGACTGGATATTGATAAAATGAGATTTGAAAAAAAAAAAAAAACCTTCAGAAATGAACAGTAAACGGTGAATTGACTTTTTCAACGTAGTAGGGAATTATCACTTGTATTTCATAAATTAGACTTTTTTGCCAAATGATATTTTTGACTAGGCTATAGTGAAAATTCTCCCTACTTTTGGCTTTTGATACATTTTCAATCAAATTCCTCAAATATTATCATCTCTTGTACACCCTCTCATAAGCAGAGATTGAACCTTCTTCATCATCAAACCCCCTTCTAGGCCCTAGCCTAGTCCATCTTCATTCGCGAACTCGGCACCCAAATCACTAATGGACTCGATGAAACCAGGCGTGGATTCGTCGCTTCTGCCAGCTTCCTCACCCTACCATGACAGTAAATAAGTTATCCTTGCCTTTTGCCCCCGTGTCACAGCATCAGGGCAAGTCAGAAAATTCCCTTACCACTAGGGTCGGATGTAGAAGGGCCTAAACTCTCCTTTTCTCTAATAATAAGGTAATTTCAAAGTTTTTCTAGGCACTGATGTGCCTTTTAGAAGGGCAGAATGCATAACGTTTGGGAAAAATGGACAACCCTTCACGTACAAAATAGCAATTAATTCAGTGCATCGTTTCTAATTGAAACAAGAAGTGGCACTAAAACAGAAATATCAGTAGGGACTTTAATACCGCAACAAAATAAAGGATAAACCACCAAATCGAAATAAAAAGGAAAAAAAAAAGTAGTTCCCTGGTATTGGGTTTAGGCCTTTCATATGCAGTCTTTCATTTTGTTTTACTACTTCTAATTAAAGTTTACTAAAATTTCTTATTTTTTTCATATTTTGTTTTTTATTACGAATAATTTCGACAACTTTAAGGGAACGACCCGCCAAATTTATATAATTTTTTTATGTGTATATTTTATTTTATTTAACATATGAGCTCAGCTTGAAATTTTTTTAGTTCGATTATGATCCATCCCTACTTATTACTGTTCAAGTGGCGAAAAGAGTAGTCGGAACTTCTTTGTACACTATTAGCAACTCAATTCTTTTTTCCTCTTTTCACTGCCAAATTTGCTGCTACCATATCTGTTGTTGAATCCGGATCTCGAGCCATTATAGTATTCTTCTTTCATCTATCCATACTGAGAACGAGTCTTTCAATATGAATAACTCATAAATTAACTAAAACAAGATCGAATAATCTCTACTCCGTGCACATTATTAATCCACTCCACTCCTATGTATCTTCATCTTTAATATTTATGATCATGACCTTCGTACCTTTCTCAACAATGTCATTAAGAAAAGTTGGTTTTGGAACATTCTTGATCTTGATCATTCCTCTAAAAGGCTGGTTTAGTATCTAATTCATAAACATCCCATTAATTACATAAAAAATATACATTTAGCTATAAAAAAAGAGTTAGCTCACCTTAATTTCTTTATCATTATGATCCCCTTGCAACGAATATCTAAATGATGTCTTCTGCTCCGGAGAATCTGAAACAAGGCCAAAGGAGGAAAGGTATATAGATCACAAGAAGAAAGGCCAAGAAACTCGGGTGGATTTCTTTAGAACGTCATTTAACACCAATGATATTTAACACTATTTTAAATGAGAATATATAATATTTCAATTAGATGGATCCTAAATTCTTAGTTTCAATTGAATTTATGATTTAATATTACATGTGTTGGCACCTAGACCGATACTAAATAACATTATTAATTTTGTTAAACTGTTGTTTTAAAGAAGAGTAAAGATATTTATCACTAGTAGTGACAAATACTTGACTAGTTGACAATTTATGATCACCAATTTCGAGGATGTGAACTTCACTACCACCACAAAAATTGGTACCGAAATAGTTCGGGGATCGTCTCTTGCCATTTTTAACATGTGGCATCTACCTCTTAATAGCTGATTTCCTTCATGACAACCGTTGTCTTTTTTTTTCGACGGACGCAAACATTTTTAGTGGCATACGATGCTTCTAAAAGTCATAGACGGCTAAAGAAACTTGAATGCCTTAAAATAA
Source organism: Fraxinus cuspidata (assembly GCA_903798385.1). NCBI lineage: Eukaryota > Viridiplantae > Streptophyta > Magnoliopsida > Lamiales > Oleaceae > Fraxinus > Fraxinus cuspidata. Next base: position 4,971 of record CAIGRP010007448.1, read on the forward strand.
TTCACATTGTTAGAATATTTAGTAACCGACATAAGTTTTTGAAAATAAAATTTAATTTTCTATATTTTATTGCTTTATTTAATGATGGAAATTCTACCTTTAAATATAGTATGTCATTAAAAAAATGTTAACGTTGGAAAACTCTGTTATCAATCTTAAATTATTATGTTTAATTGGTATTTTAGTTTTATCTATGGACTTCTCCGTTATGAAATTTATTTTTCTTCGAAATAATTGCGGAGGTCCATTCGTAAAACTATTTGGAATAGAAATTTCTAAAATATGTATGTCTTTGATAAATAGGAGGGCTTAGACAACCTTCTAAATTTGGCAGAGATTAAGCCGAATCTTCAAAATCAAATGAATGCCGCAATTTTTCACTCTCTTCTCATATTGTTATTAATCACGTGCTCGGTGCTTCTTTTCATTCCTTGTCCAACAATAAAACCAAATAGATCAGCAGAAAAAGAAAAAATCGAATAAAAAAAAAATCAAACAAAAGTTAAAAATTATATAAAAAGGAAAATTAAAATAAAAACAGTCTGCGGAGCAAAAAACTTGTCATGTGATTCCTATCGCAAGTATACGATATTGTGAAGAAGTAATAAAATTGATTTAATAGTCCAATTATTGTTCTCACAAGTACTATTTATCAAACTATGATGCTAGTTCCAACAACTCTCGTTCATTACACTTCTTCCTAAGCTGCTTGGCCTGTAATAGGTATCTGGTTAACTGCTTTATGTATTAATCATTTCCCCCAAAGTTGACAAACTGGGTGGATATGTAAAAGATATTATTTATATTATATTATATTATATATATATATATATATATCTTATGTGTAGACGTCTCTACATTAAGCTTTCTAAATGACTCTTGTAGTGAGTTTTAAGAAAGAAAAATACTTTGAATTGTTGATTAATCGTCATAGATGGCTTAGAACCAATAGTTAATAATCTAATGGATCTTTCCATTCTAATACTCTATCCGATAGTTATAAAGGAACACTATTGGATCAAATGACAAAGAAATTGTTGAGAAAAAGATTGCTTTTCCCGAATGAAATGAAAATTGGATTCATGTAATAGGAGAAAGATTTCCCATTCCTTAGCCAGAAAGATATGTGGCCATAAAAGAAAGAGGGATTAAGTAGAATAGATATAATTAACTAACTCTTCCTAACTTCATTTTTGATGCCGAGAATCTTCAAAATCTTTAAAGGTTAGTCCCCAAAACTTCATAATCATTCGAAATTAGTCTGTCTCAATATTCAAAGTGTGCAATTTAGTCCGCAAAGTTTCCAAAATTGAATTTCAACCCCGAAACTTGCGATTTTCTTTTGAGATTATTGACATGATTTCGAGTCTCTTTGGGGTAAGGGTGAAATTTAATAGAAATAAGTGTTATGATAATTATTATTAAAAAAAAAAAGAGTTTGTTCACCATTATGAATTTATGTCTTCTAATTTATAGCACCTCTAAAGACTCGTTTGGGATGGAATTTAGACCCAATTTCCGATTTTCAAACATTCTCACTTATTTTAAGTGTTTGGTAACCTCAAAAATTGATTTTGAAGAATATGTACCATATGGCAGCAAATTTTGAGAAGCAACAAAATGGTAACTCGTCAAAGTCTCCTTTTGACGACATGTTCAATTATATAGCGAGGACATGATGTGAACATCCAACATATTTATTGAACGGGCACGTCATCTTAATTGTTTTTAGATAGGATCATGTTGTTAAAATTTCTAATGGAGTAGACATTGGTTATGTAACTAAAACAAATTAGATAGTTGAGTGATCAAAATTGAAATAATTTAAAGATAGATGATTAAAATGAAATTTCACTGTAAATTGGGCGACCAACATTCTAGTTTATCCTTTTAACCATAGAAAGAATCTATGGTTTCACTTTTTATTACTGTATGCGATGCTCTCTCACTGAATATATAAAGTAGGTTTTGAAGAAGAGCATCCTACATGGTTAAAAAATTAGAATTGAGAAAGCATAATTCCAGAAAAGAAAAGGTTCTCAAAAAATATTATTATTATTAATTTAAGATAGAAAAGAATTCTATTCTAGAAACGTGATATGTATTTTGATTTCAATTCTGCAAGAAAGTTGTTGTGACTCATTGCAAATTGCAGGATGAGGATCGAACCGCTATATTTTGCCTAAGTTGGGGACTGCAAGTACAATATTTTTTTCAATCTTTTGGACACTTTATTTTGGTTCTTATTACACTTCCTCCTCGAATTGAAAATATGCTATACTCATGATACAAGTGTCGAAGCTAATTAACCTTTTCTAGTGGCCGAAATTTAGCCGTTTTGATAAAGTTTAAAATTTTAATAAAAATTCATGAAATTTGTGGTTCAATAAAAGTTACGAGACACATGAAATATGTGATTAAAATTAATTATTAACGTTGATTAACATTTTTATGAATTTTTTTTTGCTAAATCAAACCGAGGCTTAGTAATAACATAATAAACTATTGTGTACTTTTACTCAAAAGCTACATAATTTATCCGTTCATCAATTAACTAGAAACACATCAACCAAGAAAATCCCCCAACAAAGTATAACACTATAAATATGAGGGTTGAGACAAATACTTTCCGCAAATCCTTCTCTCTCTTAACACTACAACTACTTGATCAAAGAAATGCGCACTAAGGCAATCTATAATCATCGCAGCATAAATGATAAAAACGAAATAACTTTCGAAGAGTTCAAGAAATGGCTGAAGACGTTCGACAAGAACAGAGATGGCCGGATAAGCCAGGATGAACTCCAGCTAGCCATTTGCACCAATGGAGGTTGGTTTTCCTGGTGGAAGGGCAGACGGGCGGTCAAGGCTGCCGACAAGAATTCCAATGGGGTTGTAGATGAAGATGAATTCGGCAACCTCGTAGAGTTTGCTGAGAAGCACCTAGGTCTAAAAATTGTCTCTCGTTAATAAGCTGTTGAACCTGCATGGTTGTGTTTATTTTCCAAGTTGCACCTAGTTAGTTATGCAGAAAGAGTTATGTACTCTCTGCATGTTTGCATGAACTTGTTTGCTTTATCTTAGAGTCTGTAAGTTTATATGCGTCCATGGCTTGATGAAACAATCTGAAACTTCGTAGTCATGTTATAAATAAGGTTTCACATAACAATGGAGCAAACTTACTACAATTCCCTTCCTTTTACTATACTTGCAACGATCCGAGCCTCTATATGTAAAATCATACATATTGTTCACTAGGAGAACCTCTGCCCTCTTACACTTAACGGTTTTTTGTTGTATCTTCCGATTCAACTTAAATTTCTTATAAAGTAGAGATCTTGTATTCGAATCACACGGGATAAGACCGAAAACCATGAAAGGAAATAGGATAGAAGTTCTCCCAAAGCGAACAATATATTTGATGTAATAACTTGGGCACAAAGGCTTAGATTGTTACAACTTGTTCAATTAGTACTAAGATTCAACTTAAGTCTATCATAAAAACAAAGGTATTGAACTTGAATCTTGGAACGAGACAGAAAGAAAACAGATGCTCTCCCAAAAAAAACAGTACGGATGATATAACAATTTGGACATAGAAGTTCGGATGTTACAATACTTGCTCAAAGCTAAATTATTTCTCTCAAAAATAGAAAAATTTCCACAGTTCGAAGGTAAAATCCCCCGACGATTAGACATCTAATAATAGTATTTGTCAAAAATTCAGAGGGGCGGAGAATAAGAAAGTTGTTTACATTAAGGAAATAATTAAGTCGAAACAATGAAGTAACTAGTTTACTATCGTGACTGTTTATCTTCCTCACTTTTGAAGGAGGATCCAATCAATGTTAGATGAAATAATTAATTTCATTTAAGTTTCTTTCAAGAGTGGAAAAATCTAATCAAACATTCCCTTTGACAATATTACACTGAGGATAGCTCGGGCTCCCACTCAACGTCGGTTCTGTAGAATGAGCGCAAAATATACAATCGGCTGCATTTGGAAAGGAAATATGTTATCCTCAAAGGAAGACCGGCTTCTCAGCATACTATTCCTCGTCAAAAGGAGTACCAACTCAGCTTTCAATATTCTAGTCTACAGCAACAAATGAGAAAGAAAAATATTCTAGTGTTTTGGCTATTCACAAAAGGGTTCACTTGCCTACACAGCTTACGGAAAACACAAGGGAATATAAAATTTATCTTGTAGGACAAATTTTCCTTCCCAGTAACGATCAGCTCGAATACATTCATCAGCACTCATTGAATGAATCCAAATGAAGGGAAGACTATTCACTTCCACTGCTGTATCTGGACCCATCTGAAAACAGAAAAAACAAAACCAATAAATGGGATTACATAATTTCACATATTTGCATGGAATGCAGAAAAATGAGAGTTTATTATACCTCCTGAAGGTCTTTTCCCCTCCATGGCTTCTTTCTTCTCCTGGCAGCTCGAGCAAAGGAAAGGACCGTCCCAAGGCCGCACTTTTCTAGAATCAGCTGATCCAGCATGAACTGAAACACCTTCTCCAGGTTTTATCTCTACTTGGCAAACAGCACACATGAACAGCTTAAATATATTGCAGATTGGGTACTTTGAATCCAACCTAAAATCCAGTGCAACACATGAAATCAGTGAAATCTAAGCCTTTCTACTAGAGAGGCAGATATGAGATTCAAAAACTAAAGTTATTTACATACCACATACAGATAAGAAACCAATTAGAATTAAGATTAAATATGAATCGCCAGTTTGGTATACGATACTACGCAAGTCTAGACAAAACAATAGTCAAGATTATAACTTCTTTTTTCAAATTTTTTTTCAAAACCTCCTTCATACATATTAGTAAGTTAAACATAGCACCATTCACACCTTTCTGAGAGTGCAGCTGATCCTTCCTCAAAGAGTTCCTCCACCACATCTGGTTCGCAGTATTCTTCCTTGTCAACCTGAGACGATGACTCTGAAGATTTTTTACGAAACATAGACTTAAAGACTCCTTTCACTTGTTTCTTAGGTGGTGGTTGGGGAGGATTTGGCTTTTCTGGAAGTTGAATATCTATAACAATACAGGTTGTATCATCTCGAAGTCCTTTTACAGATAAGGCTTCCTGCAAGTGTGTGAAATGACTAAAATAAGACTGAATGTTTAAAAACATATCGATTGATATAAGGAACGCATCAAGAAATAAAAACTACCTTGACAATTTGTGAAGCTGCGGCATCTACCGGCATCCCTCGACAACACTCAAAAGCTGTTTCTGCAGATAATGCATCCCAAACACCATCACTTGAGATAATAAGCCTGCCACCAGCTGATGACAGCTGCAGGTGATAAGATTTATGAAATTGCTTTAAAATCTGCTTCACAAACAATAACTGACAAATTGCATGAAAGATAGCTCCATAATTCTTAGTTTTCCATGGAAAAGTATTAAAACAACAGTAAAAAGTATCATCTTCTGAGTCAGCAGGGAATTTATTTCTCTTGAACAATTTTACTAATCAAGCCAATTATGTTTTCCATTTCTTTCTGTGACAGTTGCTTTTATTTGTAAAATATTCCAAGCCCTCTCCAACACATAATCAAATGCGTGGTGTTGTTAGCTTTTATAATCTCAAAATATGAATGAAATAATAAAATAAAGGAATTTTGCAATTCTTTTCACCTAGTAAATGAAATGAAAATATTGGTTGCAATAATACATTAACCATTTACGTAGAAAAATATAAAGTTTTTATAACTTTTGGACAAAATACCGAGCATCCGTATTCATTTCCCAAAATTATTTCAAAAACAAGGATTATAATGAAGAACTGAAAAATAAAAATTAGTCCTTTAAACATTAACATTGTATAGGTATCTTAACTATTTACATAGATAATATCTTACTGATTAATATTATAATAGATTAATTGAGATAGCTTGAATTACCAAAGTTACTATTCCTGTAATAAATTCTGCTTATCATAATTCAGTTTACAAGTCATCTTGTTAATATGCTCGAACAGCTTCTACTCCAATTTGCATTCGTAAAAGAGAAAAATCATTGGCAGTTCAAGATAGAAGAATTGTTTCAATACCGGAACTGAGTACTTCAAATTCAGGAAGCAAGATACAATTAGAAACAAACCTTCACTTGCTTTACATAAGGAACGGGAACTATGAACTCTCCAACATCCATATCTCCAATAGATCGTGAAAGGCACAAGCCACCAGGCCAACATCTCAGAGGACCAATCTACAGTGAAATCAGTGAATTGTTAAGATTCTATGCGTACCAGAAACCCCAAGAAACAAAAATTCAAGAGATTTTATGCTTATAGAAACCGCCATATTGGTCTTCTCATCCCTTATCAGAGAAATAAAGAAGACATTTACTGCCTCTCCGTTTACAATTGAATGATATGGTTTGACTCACACAACCGCGTGGACAGTTTTCCAAAGCCAGACTTATTATTAATTTGCTTTCTTAATTTAAAAAATAAAATCTAAACAGCAGTGTAATATTTCTTATCTTTCTCATCCTAGATTTTTCCTTGCAAGGTAAATAAAATATAAAGGAGGTGCACTCCAAAAATCATCCAGTGGATAGAAGTTTTTTTAAAATAAAAAAAAATAAAAATAAAAATCATTCAATTGCGGAAGAGAGAAGTCCCTGTGCAACATCAACCCAACAGAATTATTTGTAAAACAAAACCACGTAGAACTTTACAAAGTTGTAAATATGTAAACATTTTGCAGATCCAAAAATATAAACTGTTTATTTTCTAGTATCAACCTTCCTGTGAGCAGATAAATAAATGCCAGGATCCATGTGAATCAACAATCATAAGAAGCTGTTACAAATTCTTAATTATTGTTCAGTAATACGTAATTGGCATTCAAATTTAATGATTCCATTATTTAGTAATGCTTTTGATCTGTTGTTCTTTCTTCTACAATAGGGAAAGTATAGGCTCCTTTAAGAGGTGAGAAAAGATACCTCTGTGCCACCACCAGTATTGAGCCGACCAACCTCACCCCCACTTGATGTTATACGTTCCCTCCTGTTTAACCAATAACTAAAGAGTATAAGGTTGCCATGTCATGCATCAGATAATAAAATATATGTTATATAACTTACTCTTCTTCATTGCATTCTAGTCTATGATCAGCAGACAGATAATATATTCCCCCTTCAGCAGATTCAAGTATGCAACGAGAATCACCAACTGATGCAACAGTTACCACCCATCCGTCAATTATTACAAAGGTGACTGTCGTTCCAGAAGTTTGAGCTGAACCACAGTCAACAAGATATGAGAATCTAATTTGCATACGAGAGAAGTGAGAGAGAGAGAGAGAGAGAGAATTTTTGCAATGACAAGATCTAGGTAACTACAAACTGCAGGTATTAATTAAATTCAATCTATATCCTATTTGATTTCTTGAAGATTACAAGTAGAGGAAAACTCTGTAATACCCTCAATTTCACAGATGCAACTTGAGCAACAAAATATTCACAGATATGTGTAAGCATATGGCTATCATAGATATGTAGAACTTAATATTCCCACCTTGTAATTTTAAAACAAAGAGAAAATGTAGAAAACAAAAATAAAATAATCACACGTCTGACTACTTAACCAAACATGTGACACAATATTTTTTTCTTACCTGTAAAGTTTCATTTTCCTAAATTCATGTTGTTGCACATAAAATTAGATTTTATTAGCTTAAAGCATAAAATATATTTGAACTGAATTTCAAGAATCTTTGGACTTTGGAAATAGACCTTTTTTTTTTTCATTTTGGCACTCCAATAGCAATTTTTGTACATATAGGATTAATCACATGAAAATGTTGAAAAGATTAAGATTCAGTGAATCGCTGTTAACACTTCGTCATATAAATCAAAAGACTGTAGCAATAGAAATCTTAATGATCTGCAAAACCTTTTCTTGACCCTCTCCCAAAACCAATGTCCCTTTCCATTTCAATCATTGATCTGCAACTGAGATCCTGTGGACATTTTTTAGTTTTTTTCTAGACAAAGTGTGGTAATATACATAAAATTTGTTGAACCAATTGAATTGACACAATATCATTCACTTTTGTTGAAATGTTATTTTAAATTCAAATCAGTACACTTAAGGTTAATGCAAGTTCTTCAGAATGAAATGTTTACCATATGTATTGCAATAATCGTGCTATGTCTAAGTGAATTGAGCCTGAACTATTTTTACCTCTTTCTTGGAAATCTTTATCTGTTTTGACGAACCCAGCAACCAAAGCCCTCGGCAATGCGGCAACCCACTCATCCCTATTAAGATCCGTTGGAATAGCACCCAGGACATTGTGCAAGAGATTTTCCTTGGAATATATAGCAGCTGCAGATCCATTATGACCATCAAATAACTGCAGATAGATCAGAAAGAATACAATGTGTAAGAAAAGCAGCAAAAGACTTGATTTAAATGTAACTAGTACAAACAGAAAACAGATATTCAATATTTGGTTTCCAGAAAACGAGCAACTACACTGATTCCTCACACATTTCAATATCCACTGATCATTTTTCATGTGAAATATGTATAGAATGCATGACACAAATGTGTAGATTGTGGTTGTGATTCAAATATTACAAATTATAGTTAAAACCTGAACAATGGTTCCTGTAACACAAAGTCAATGCCCAGGAGAACGATTAACTAGAAGCAGAAGCTCTTCTCAATCCTCAACCACAATACTAAATTTTTTATCACATAAATAAAGAGCCTGATATGTTAATCCGAAAAATTGTTGTATCAGGTAAATAAAGAGCCTGATATGTTAATCCGGAAAATTGTTGTATCGGTCCAGATGAAAATAGCATCCACTCAGCAAGAATAACATGATATAAAATGCTAAAGTCCAGGAAAAACTGCAGTTCCACAACTATAAATAGAAAACCACAATGACAAAATAGACTAAAACAAAGAGAAGATCATACCCCAAAAACAGAATATGTGGTGACTCCATCACCCAAGACCCGTTGGCATTCTGTCTTGAGGAATGTAAAGTCCTCGCCTTTCTTGCTCTGGCTGGCCTGGCCGTGCAAAATCTCAGGGTTCTCAAGCTTCTCATTAGCCAATTCCCGCTTTAACAACACTGATAATGGGACCGCCTGATGGTCACTACTCTTAGACAACATTGCTTCCTGTCCCAACAGCCCCAAAAGTTGATAATTTTCTTTCTTTTCTATCTTTGTCTCTCTTTTCACAGGATTTGGAAGATGCAGCCCATTATGTATTCAGTCCACCAATTTCTTCTTGTAGTTGTTGACGATTGACTCAATCAACACAAATCCAATAAAATCCTATGCATACAAACACAATATAAAAATGGAAGAACATATCAGCATCCTAAAATAAACATAAACAAACCAAACCCAAGCAATTACAACAAGGAGGGCAATTTAATTTGATTCATATTTATATCAAAATAAAAAACTATGTGCAATAATACAATCAAGATCCTCTCAAGCTATAACAATTAAGAAACAAATATTAACATAAACAAAAACAAATATTCAACCCATAAAACAACATTACATATCTACATTAATGAAATGAAATCTGATCTTAGCATAATGTGGATAAAACCAAAGTAGTAACAGATAAAGGGCCCAATCTGAAATTGAGAAAAAGGAATCTAAAAAAGAGAGAATAAACATACAATTTATTAAAACTTGCGAAAATGGTCTTTTAGTTGCAATCATCGAAACACACCGATTCTGGGTCTGCGCTTCAACGCTTCAAATAAAAAAAAAAATAATAGAAAACAATTGTCGTGCGTTTTTGTCTGTTGAGATAACAGGAGAGGAGAAAGTGTGTTAATGTTAGAGAGAGAGACGGAGGTATAAATTATTATTGAAGGCGTCCGGCTATTTTTCTTTAATGCTATTTTTGGAGAACATATTTTTATTCGTGGAATTATGTTGTTTGTTACTTTCGTGTGTTGCTTGACAAATGACAATTGACATCTCTATTTAGCATTTTTCATAAAGATGGAATCTGAGCTGTAAAAAGGTTATGTGCATTTTTTCTTTGTGGGCTTCATTTCAATTGTCCTTATGATCAAAACGATGAATTTAAGTGATGACTTTAAGTCAAAATAACTTATTAATCTTACAAAAAAAAAAAATTAACAGAGTAATAGTATGGGATACCAAATGAAAAATGAATGTCAAATCAACGCCAAAAAGAAATGGATGCAAAGTCGAGGTAGGAGTTGAACTCTTTGTCCTTAAATCGAATTATACAATAACAATCTTCTTGTATCAGTAGCACTTCAAAACACAAGAACAACGAATCAAAAATTGAATTTTGTACCCCCTTTTAAATGAAAAATGGAAAAACAAGTTTTTATGCAGAATTTAAGCTAAGAAAAGATGAATTTAATGTTATGCTATGATTGTATATCATTGTGATGAACAAATAGACGTCTTAAGTGTCTACTTTATAGAGAAAAAAAGGTTGTGAGTGAAACGTCGCGCCCCAAACTCGGCAACCTTTATTAAGGATAGCAATTTTTGCTGTCGCTAGCCTATCGCCCTTACGTCGCTAAAGCTTCAGAAACAGAGGCTCTATCGCTCGCCGTTACTCGAACGACAGCCTCCTCGCTCGAGTGGTGACGAGTGACGGTGTTGGAAAAATTTTCAGCCAATTTCCTCTCTTTTCTTCCAACTTTAGATCGTAATTTTTCATTCACCCGGAATTATTTTGGAGATTCCAAATAGATCATGATGATCTACTCGACGAGTATATATATATTTTTAATAATTTAACTATCAGATCTATTTCGAATATTTGGTCGAAATTTACATAAAAGTCACTTTTTCATAACTTAATATTTAACAAATTCCAACATAACTTAGATATCCATCTACGTGACACTACTATTTTGTTTGATTTGGATAAAATTAATAAAAATTAAGGTTCACATCAAATGTATGATCAAAAACGAATTTAGAGAAAAATAAAATTTAAGAAATGAAATTCAAAAGACTACATATCATTACATGATGAGTTTCTCATCATCAATGCTAACAAAATGGTCGACAAAGTACAAGATAATGGCATTTGCAAAGACACTCCATTGCAGCAATGCACGAAACAAATAGAGCTCTCAATGTCGTCTCGTTAAACGACGTTCATACCAATCGATGTATCAATGGCAATTTCAAAGATTTCAGAATCCAGTTCACATTGCTTTTGAGCATCATGTGCGTAGGAACAATATCCTCCAATAAGCTAATATAATAGAAGGTGTGGTTCATTTAGTAGTACAAGAAATCTATAAAGCAAAACCTAAGTATTACTATAATTAAATACGCCATACCACTTCAATTCTTTTGATTCATAAGAACTTGTAATGAAGTTTTTTTGCCACCTTTTCCTGCCTAACGAAAAATTATTTCATAAAAATCATATTAAAATACTATGTTTTGGTGATATGAATAGACTAGCAATGAAAAAGATAAATTAAGGTGGACCCTACCAATCCATATTTTAAATCCTATAAATTAAGCCGACTTTAGTCGACCAATCACAAATCCATAATTTGCATGCAACTTCTTATCCCCGCTGTTTAACGTGGAGGCTACTCATCAAATCCCAAAGGATCTCTATGTTGTTTCAAATATTTACAAAAACAGTCCTCAATCTTTCACAAATGAAGTATGTAAGTGTCTAATTAAATTCTTTTATTGATTTTTAAGTTCATAGACTTTTATCCTCAATGCCAATGTATATTGCCCTTAATTTAAGTTAATTTAATGGACTAGACTAGATCTATTAATTTTTTGAATGTGTTTTGACTATAAATATAGTAATTTTAAAAGGTTTTAATAGATTTAGACCGTTAAGTCGTGATTATTTGTCAAATTTATTGATAGGAGGAATGGTCCTCTTACGTAATATCAATCTATTCAAACTCACGCGTGTGACACATGATGACGAATTTAAGGATTGTTTTAAAGTACTTCTTTCGGTTTTATAGTCCTATGAATGACATTTTAAAAAATAAAATAACTAATTGGACTTGCTTGTTACTAAGATTAATGATACGAAAAAAAAAAAATTAAAAAAAAGGTGATATGCATCTACGTGGGTGTGGGCCCAGGCACCGTTTATCCTCTGTCTGCTACCTAATGCTAAGACCTCCAGTTGGAAGTTTAGTCTAATGCCTTCCGAAATCCCCGGCGTCATTTTTTACATTTCACAAATTTCCAAGCGCATGCCCAGCGCGTGACATATTCATCTCCTCTTGTATGGCCGTGTTATTGGGACCTTATTTGGTGCAGCTTGAAAATGGATAAAAGTTTAAAATCACAAATTTAATTTTAATCACATATTTTATATGATTCATAATTTTTTATCAACTTTTCAACTATAGATTCATTCATTTTTATCAAAATCTACATGTATTTGATGAAAATTGTAGCATGTATAAATAGTAAATATTGTAGCACAACAAGTTATATTATAAGAAAATCGAGCATTCCATTCAAATCACACGTTTAATGTGTACGACTCATCGATCTCTAGCCTCATTAATTAACTTAGATATTTGTCATGGAAAAAATACGGTGAATTCTATATTGTGTCAGATCAATATAAATCGAATATATTGTGCCAGATCAATATGGTGAATTCTATATTGTACCAGATCAATATAAGTCGAATAAGTTATTACTAAGTATACCTTTAATTTTTTTAATAATATTATCTAGCAACAACCAACTGTAGTGCTAGAACATCAATCTAAATATTACCATGTAATGTGTTCAATAAAAGGTGCAATTATCTGACTCATTTGTTTGTTGTTATCATTAAGCACATGTTTAACACATGTTCTTTCAAAATATATTATTTCAAAACGCAAATTCAACTACACATTTTCAATAAAATAATATTTTTTATCCCATCAGTAATTTTTCATTACTTTTTAACCACATATTTTCTATCATATCACTATTTAAAATACATTTTTTCCTCAATAATATACATCAAACACACTACACTTAGCCTCTATTTGGTAATTATTCTTTTAAGTTTATTTTCTCATAATCATTTTTAATCACATTTTCTTATAATAAAATATTTTTCAGGTAAATTCAAAAAAAAATCCTACTTTTTAAATACACATTCGCTAAAAAATTACTATTCAAAGACTCATTCTTCTCAAATAAATGGCTATCAAACAAGGTTTTAGCGTCGTTTAAATTGATATTATAACATCAGTGGTGATGAATATCATTATTCTCAATTCTTAGAAAGTCAGTTAAGAAACTTCGATATGAAGATTGACTAAAATTTCTTGCTTATATTTGGATTTACGCAAATTAAAGAAACCTATATTTGAAGAATAAAATTTAGGGGTAGTGAAGGTATAGAACATGAAGAGGCATGTGACAACATGTTGCATTTTCTATGTTGGACCAATTCCTGAGTCCAGCTAATGTTCCCGCGTTGACAACCTGGCAGTCAATAACATGCCACGCCAATTGGTAATTCCTTTGGAATAATTGGAGTCTCGTTTTACACTTTATCTATCGAGATTTGCTTAATGTACAGAATCAAAACCAACAGAAATTCACCAGATCACTCACACATGTGAGTCCTGTAGAAATTTGTTTTTAAATACACGATAGGGTCCACTCATTACGAGTATTCTGATGGAATTATGTGGAAACATTTATGTACAAATTGAAAAATTGTTATCTTTAACCTTCGTTTCTTCACAAGGAAGACAATTTACCGCAATCATTTCTTTTCGACATCTTCACTCTCTTAAAAACTCTTCACCCAAATAATGAATACCTAAGGTACAAAAAAATAAAAATAAAAATAAAAAATCAAGAGAATAAAGTCTCGTGTAATCGTTTTAAATAAGCAGTAAGAAACTCAAAACTCAGGTAAATGAATCGCCTTAAATACTGTCGGAAATTTGTCATTTTGTTGTCTTATTTAGTCTAGCATATATTTAATTTTGTTGCAAACAGTTTTAGTACAAACTCTTGTACAATCTAATTTGGCAATAAAAGCAATTGAAGATTGCAAAAAACTTAGTTGAAATGTCAATTAACAAGTAATACAGATTACATGGATTCGCGAAGAATGGCGAATAATTGATGAGAAATGAGGAAATCAAATTTTATTCAATAATCACAAGAGAAGAACTAAAACCATAGTAGGTGTTTTTAAATAAATAAATAAAAGATCACGAAGGAACGATAGATCGCAGACGATTGAATGACTAATTTTTTCAATGTTTTCGAACTCTTTTCCTTGAAGTAGTAACATTCTTGATTTCATCTTCACCATTGAGGAAGACGATCGCTGGTATGCAGAGATGCCTTCAACAGCTTCAAACCCTGAGAGAAAATTTAATTAACAAAATATAATGAATCAAGAAAATTAGGGTCGGTCCTAAAAATTTTGAGACTCTAGACGAAAAATTATTATGAGGCCCCTACACATAATTTTTTTACGAGCGTATTAGCATTAAACGTGGTCGTATTAAACAATTTTTCATGATGGGAAACATTAGATCCACTCACTTTTTGATTCGTTTGACATTCAAATTTCATGTTCAAGGAAGAAGAATCATATCTACCATTTAACTTAAAATATTTTATGATATACTACAAAAATTTTTATATATCATATATAATACATATTATATAAAATAACCCAAAAAATATCTTATTTTAACTAATTAGTCTACTTGAAATTCCTAAATTTCTCAATTCCTTAAATTATCTGTTAATTAGTCTTGAAATATTCCAATAATCAAACTAATTTATGTTATTTTTCTTTATTAAAAAATATTTATTTTCCCTTACGAACTAAATGTATTTTCAGAATAAAAAAAAAAAGTGGGTAGTAAATTGAAATTGAAATTNATTAAAAAATATTTATTTTCCCTTACGAACTAAATGTATTTTCAGAATAAAAAAAAAAAGTGGGTAGTAAATTGAAATTGAAATTTATATTAGTACCATGTGTAATTTGCACATTTTATAAGGATAATTATTTCTGGCTTTCAAAAAAATTTTGCGGCCACCTTATACATTGAGGCCCAAGGCTATTGCCTCGAGCCTGAAGAACAATAATTTTATATTTGGCTCTCAATTTTTAAAACTCATTTTTCCTTAAACTCATTTTTCACACATGTTTCACAATTTTTATCAACTTTTTAACGCACGTTTCATTAACTTTAAAATCTACTAAGAACTCGTTTGATGTGACTTTTGCTTTTATTTTTCTTCCCATAGAAGAACTTCCTCAAAAAGCTACTTTAGTTTTTGTTTGAAAACAAAGTTCTAAAAGGCTTTTCTATTCCCTAAGTATTTGAAGAAAAAATTGCGTTAAACCACTTCCTCTAAAAGTTTTTATAAAAAGAAGAAATACTTTCATAAAACTAGTCAAATAGGTCTTAAAAGCTCATTATGACTCAAAAGTCATGTCAAATGACACTTAAAATATCCAATTTTTAACTAAACCAAACAGGGATAATATATATTTTTTTGTTCAAGACTGCACAACAAACATGCACGGACCGGTAACAATATTACCTCGTTCAACCCAAAGTTTACTTCCTTCTCCTGCAGTGCAGCCAATTCCTTGACATTAAACTTGTTAAGCAATGCAATGCTAGAAGTAGTTGACGTAGGCTTCACCATTAGATCATCCATTACCATGTAAGTCACAACATCTTTCACAAATCCTTTGCCTTCGTTCGACCCTTTGTTCACAGGGCCGGGAGGAGCAACGTAGTTCAAAGCCTGTTCATAAGGCGGTTACAATAGGGGCAAGCTGCAGTTGGGTCGTCAGTAACATTGTTACTACTACTGTAACAATTACCGCATCTGTAAAAGGTCTTTCTGGTTGGTTTTTCATTAAGAAGTAAAAGAGGAACTGAAGTAGGTGGCGTTGGTTTCAGAAGGATGTTCTTATTCTGACCCACTTGAATGTAGGAATCGCTCAAATTCTCGATACTGTCATAGAGGTTTCCCAAGCAGCCCACCATTTCTTGTTTTCCGAGTAACCTAATAACAGTAGCTAATGGCAAAGCAAGAACATGAAATATGAAATCGACGAAGTCTTTTCCAGCTTCAGCGAATAAAACCCTTTTGCCTTTTGTGTCGATCAAAAGTTTCAATCTTACTTTTGATTCTGCCATACTTGCTGTTTGACTGTTTCTGATAACTTGGATCATTATGAATAAGAAGTCTTTTACTGCAATTAGAAGTCCCTAGCAAGAGGAGATAAGGATTAGATGTTGGAAGCTAAGAATTTGTTTTTAATACAAATCTATCTTCATATGAATTTTAATTATATAAGAGTTTTATTGAAATTGGATTCTAATTTTAATTGTCGTGCAACTCATTTGGCAGAGCTTTTAAAAGTCGAAAGTTACTTCTAAAATTAAGTTGTTTTTGAACATATTTGTATAATTTTCTTGAAGTGTTAGTCTTGCTAGAAGAACTTTTAAAAGAAATTGGTCTGAGATAGTTATTTCACAAAGCTCTTCTACAAAAAGTAGATGCCTTGCCAAATGGACCCTTGGTCTGGTTGCAACATACAATTGAAACTAGCGTGGTTGAGGTAATATAACTTTCAAACGATAACAACTAAAAAGTAGTTTCATCCAAATGATCTGTTAACACAAGTCCCATTGGACTTATTCAGGTAAAAACATAAATATAAGCTTAAACTGTAAACAGCGTAATATATTTCATAATGCTAACAGATTACTCAAGGATCACAATTTACACATCAACTTTAAACCAGCAATGCAAAATTCAGATCAGCATCCTAATACTTAATCAAGCCCAAGTTCTTCAACCAAGGAAGCATTTCTGTTAGACCATCTTTGAAGCTTCTCGGGGTATAACCCAGCTCTGCCTTGGCCTTCTCACAACTGTAAGCCCACTGATGTCTCAGAACATCAACAGTCTGTTCGACAGAGCAGAAATAGATCAAAAGATGCCATAGCAATGACCTAAATGGGAACATTAAAAAAAGCATAGAAGCCAGAAGAAAAATCACAAATGAGACGTCATGTACTACACTCTTAGCATTTTTGGAGAGCTAAGGATCGCGAAAATCAAACATTAACATAGATGGTCGCAGTCTGGCAGAAGTAGCACTAGATTGTATGTTCAATTTGTTCTAGGAGTGATGATGGGGATTATACACCAACAGTGATGGCCTAGTGATCCTTGTAATGATATGGTACAGTCAACAAGCAGTAGGTCGGTAGAATGTTAACAGCCTATTCCCATAATGGTAGAATGTAGTATTGTCGCAGCAATAAGATGGAAAAGGGACATGATGATGTTGCAGATGTAGCATTCTGGGAAAAAAACAAGCATACATTGGAAACTAAAGGAGTTCCAAACTTTATATCAGCCTCATGTTTCCTTTACAAAAGCATTTTTAAAAATTCCATAGAGTGACCTCAGTAGTCTCCCGCTTGATGAAATATAGTCTTCATCTGAGATTCATTGCACAGTGGCAACAGCACAAGTGAAATCATTAAGAATACTTTATGAGCCATAAAGATAGATAGTCTCAAGCTTTTCCAACCTTTAGTTATGCATTGCAGATATAATCAAAACTTCGCTAGAGCAAAGGATCACATATGCTAAACAGTATCAAGAGTTGGTATGGTAGTAAAAACCAGTTTCACGACAGAAAGACATACCGGGGGACTGACTATGGGAAGCCTTCCGGTTATCCGGGCACCGATAACAGATAGCCTTCCATATATGTCAACCATAGACAGTGGTATGGTGAACCAAGGTTTTGCCGTCTTAGTAATGCTAGCTGCTAAATCAAATACATCTCTGAATGACATATTTTCTCCTGTAAGAAGATACCTTTCACCTGGTCGACCTTTGTCCACTGCAGCAATGTGTCCCTGAACTACATCATCAACGTGACAGAAAGAGAACTTGTCATTTCCTTTTCCCACATATCCAGGTAGCCGTCCATTAAAGCGTTCTACAAGCTTATAGAAAGAAGATATGCATGGTCAGTTCATATACTCTACAGTGCATACCAGAGTTGATCATCAACTCCCATTTCAAGTTTACTCAACATTCATATCAACACATAAGCAGAAAAAACTAGATACAGATGAAAAATAAAACACGCGGTGGATTTTATTGAACAGATTGCAGTTAGTTAAATGAGACCAATGCTCAAACTCTATAACTATAGAATCACTGTGTATGATTAAAAGTATGGAGTCAATAATATATAGAAACATAAAATCAGTAACATTATCAAACAGTGTAAATATTAATGCTAAAATTGTGAATTGTTAATAAATTTGTTCTTGATGTTAAGGGTAATATTTCAAGTCGGAATTTTTATGAAAACATTAACCAAAATATAATCTTTAAAATGGAAGCCCTAAATCACGATTACTCTAAACCTACTATACCACAAACAGTACTTGAACACTGCAAATTTCATTGTGATCAACCATCTGTTCATCAGTTAAATCTATTCGACCCAGATCAACTAAAATTCAAGAAATTTTACCATCTGCGAAACAAAGTTTCCATTTGTCACTTTGCCAGGACCATATATAACTCCTGGGTAAATCAGCACTATCGGCAAACCCTCGGATGCAGCTTCCAAAGCAATTTTATCTGCCATTGCCTTCGATCTTTCGTACTCTGTGCAGAAATGCTCACCAGGGTGCACCTATGCAATAGTAGAACACACCAAAAATCTCAACAAACCCACAAAAGATAATGGGAAAAACGGGGGAACAAAAAATAACTAATTAATATAAATTGAATTTACAAAACTCTGGTCATACTTGAGTTTCATCTGCAATATACCCATCAGTCGATCCCAAAGCGAAAAATGACGACGTATAAATAATCTTCTGAATTGATTTGGTCTCCTTACTGGCCTGTATAACATTCTTCAATCCTCCAACATTAACCTGTAATTATCAACGACAAACCAATAAAAAACTCAACTTTGAATCAATCTGATCAAGTAAAATCAGGGCTTAATTGTACAACTATAAAGATGGATTACTGTAATGAATTTGGAGGGATCAGGAAGCCAGGGCTCAACGAGGGCAGCAGCATGAAAAATTAACTGGCAATCATTGCAAGCTTCAAAGAGGGACTTATAATCAGTAACATCTCCATAAGCCAGCTCAAGAGCTCCGCCAGTTGCGCCGCCGTCAGTGGGCGGAGGTAAGGATGAGAGGTTACTGGTCTTGCGGACAAAAGCCTTAACGTAGTAGCCTTGATCGAGGAGGGCGTGGCAAAGTCTACCGCCTAAGTAACCGGAAGCACCGGTCACCAATACAGTCTCCTTCATTATGAAATCAAATCTGGGTTTGTCAACCACTACTCAAGGAATCTCAATTCAGTTCTTATGAACTGGATGTAATTATTTTTGTGGCACGAGGTGCACAAGTCATGTAATAAAATACGAAATTATCATAAGTTTGATACTGTTAAGGAAGAATGAAGTACCCCACCTGGCTAGGGATGGCAACAGTTCGGTTCGGGGTCGGTTCGGTCAAAATCATAACCGCACCATCAAATTTTTAGTCATACCATAACCGCACCATAACCACATAAGTCGGTTCGGTTCGACTCGGTTTATATCTCGGTTCGGTTCGGTTAATA
>CAIGRP010007449.1:0-15165 GCA_903798385.1 Fraxinus cuspidata
TGCAATTAAATGTATAAATAAATGTATAAATAAGGGTGAAAATGCTAAAATGATATATATATAATGAACTAATTGCAATCGTAGTCCCAAATTTTTATAAAAAGTGCAATCGAATATCAAATAAATTATTAAAAAATAAAAAATTATATTTTTGAAAAAAAATGAAAATGAGTCCCAAAGTAATTATTAAAAATTATAAATTTAAAAAATTAAAAAGTGCAAACGAGCCTCAAATAAATTACTAAAAAATTAGAAATTTAAAAAAATTATTTTTCTTTAACTTTCTTAAACTTTTTTGCGAATTGTTATAATAAATAAAAACTTCACACGCATAGATATTAATCCTTTACACATTAATATTCAAATACACAAGATTTTAGTTACGAAGAGTTGTGTTTTCTTACATTTAATTGGATTTTTACTTTGTAATTATTTTTAGGTAATTTTGATTTGTGCTACATATTCACAATAAGGGCCATTAGGGTGCCAATGTTGTCAGGTAAACAACAATGGGCTGTAAGAAAAGCCCATTTTGGTGTGCTTTTACGTTTTGGGCTGCATGTGGATAATTTACACAAATAGCAGAATTTGACACCACTTATTTTGTAGCACATTTTTGGATATGGAAACTTTCACTAAGCTTACTATCGTCTCTCCTTTATTTGGTGAATTTGTACTTACATGATTAATAACCACCATCTTACTACATGTACAATCTAATTTAACAATATTGATTGACAGCTCACACTTAACATTATCACATTGATTCCGAATTTTGACAATATCAACATTGTCAATCATTATTGTCAAGTATGATTGTACAAATAGCATAATTGATATATCTATTCAAAATAGGTAAAAGAGATCGGGATGCATGCAAGTGTAATGTATTATTAAAAATAGATATTATTCGATTCAAGTCGAGAATGTCACTTTAGGTTGATAACATGATCGACATTGAATTTTGTTATTGAGACTTGTCATTGGAAATTCAAACAAGTAATTACTAGTCATAATCCTTTTGACAAAAATAAGTACTTAATATTGAAACACTTATTATTTTTTTTTTTTTCAAATTTTAAATGATGAGATCCATGGTATGAGAGTTAGCGAGGGCAATGATCCGTTGATTGTAGAGGAAGGACCAACGACGAGATTACGAACAAATGAGGTTAAGGAAGCTATGTGATTACTTGATCAAGTTACAGTGGACGAAATATTGATCACAATAAGCAAATGAACATGTTTTATATTGGTTTAAAAGAAAAAATAAGATCGATGAACTTGGTTCAAGCAACAGACAATTGAGTTGATTCTTGACTTTCTTGGGTTTGACTTGATTTGTCATGGGTTCCCATCATTTTGTTTAGTTAATTGTAGTCATAGTTATCATCAATTTTCTGCAAAACTGGACAAACATTACCTGAAAAAGTTAAAGGGACAAGAACCGAAAGATTCAATCAAGTATTATTTGTGAATATAAATTAAATTTCATAAATTTAAAATAAAATTTGATCAATTAAGTTATTCTTAATAAATATTTATTATTTCACTTTCATAAATTTAATAAAAAGAAAACACAAGTTTCACCTTTCCATCTCTGTCTTTGAAACTGAAAGTATAACAAATTAAAATCAAGAACCTTTCCAATCCTGCCCAGATTGCACTTGACCGTCGTAGGCTTCTTTGTATCTTAATTTTTACCCAAATTATTATTCATCTTCACGTTTTGCCCAAGAAACAGTGGAAAGAAACACCCAAATCAAGATCTAAGACTTGTAGAACATATAAAGAGGGAAGAGTGTGTTAAGGTTGGAAGAGAAGTTCGCTATTGGCCGATAAAAAATGTCGTTTTTCTTTGGGCATCCGGTGTTAAGGGATAAAATCTCACATCGAATAAAGATGAAAAATATAGACCAACTTAAAAAGAATTGGACTACTTCTCTTAATAAGGTTGATATTTTAAGATGGAACCCCAATTTTTAACACTACTTAACAGATCTCCATTAATTCTGCAGATTTGCCTTTTATTTGGTGCAGTGAATTACTTAACAGATCTCCATTAATTTTGGGCAAGTGATCTTGAATATTTGTCTCCTCTTCCTTCTTTGACACCATATCTCTCATTTGATATTCATATTTACCATAATTATGTGGGGGTTGCAAAATCATTGTTGAGTTGATTATGCTTTCCATCTTAAAAGGTCAACCTTGTTAAGAGGAGTAATTCAATCATTTATAAGTTGGTTTATGTTTACATCTTTATTCGATGTGGAATTTTATCCCTTAACGTCTGGGTTTCATCAAATTTTCATCTTTATGCTCTTAATCGCCAATTGAACTCATTTTCTTGGTTGCTTCTTGATTTTTTTTATTTTTTATTTTTAGTAGTTGAACCATTCAGACTAATTCAGTTCTCTATATATTGGTCATCAGACCTAGCCTGATCAGTGATTGAGCCAAATTACAGGGTATGGTTGGTCAATGGTGTTATCGAACATCGGCTAAGACAATCAAAAGAAG
Organism: Fraxinus cuspidata; assembly: GCA_903798385.1. NCBI lineage: Eukaryota > Viridiplantae > Streptophyta > Magnoliopsida > Lamiales > Oleaceae > Fraxinus > Fraxinus cuspidata. The sequence continues at coordinate 2,524 of CAIGRP010007449.1, forward strand.
CAGAAAAATAGTAGAAAATAATGTAGCGACATATATTGATACAAATTTTCTTATGACATTACTTAATACATGTTTCACATTTGAAATGGTGCTAATAGATTTTTTTTTTTTTTTTATAGAAGTTTATCTATTAAGCTATAATGTTTCTTTCAAAATTAATACAACATAATATTAATTTTGTCATGCTAACCGACCTTGATTTTACTCTTCTTAATCAGATAATTTTAAATACTAAAAAACTTATGGGATTTAAACTTGAAAATAATAAAAATACTTTTTGACAAATTGTGGAGAGAGAAATATTTAACCTCTGTTTGGATGACATTATTTCAAGAAGGAAAATGAGAAATTGTGTTGTTGTAGCGTGCAATTTCAAAAACAGTGCGACGGTGAAAGTCAAAAAGAGTGGCCAAATGGGACTCTTCAACGGTACAATTTTTTCCAAAATTGAAGAAAGAATGCGGGACGCTTATAAATCAATTTTGGATTGGCCTGCACTATGTGACGGGATCCTATTACGATGGTCCATGTCTTTTCAGCATGTGCACACGTGCCTATTAATTAATTAAAACTCCATCTAGTCACACTCCGCCGCTTGGCCCACAGTCCCATGATAGAAAAATTAAAATTCCTTATGATGTGTGTCCGTCAATAGAAAACTAGGCCCACGTCGTGGGCACAACGATGTATTTGATAAAACACCTTACTCAATTGAAGCAATAATTGCGCGGTAATCCATGTGTTCTAGGTAGATCCAATCTCCCTTTTGGATATTCTGCATCATAGTTGACCTATTCAATATTTTAAAAAGTGTAAAGTATGAGTAGACATGGAGACGAATTTTCAAACATTAGAAAGTTAAGCGAGTTTAGATGAGATTTATGCGTAAAAAGACGTTTTCTTATTTTTAATATTATTTTAAATTTTTGAAAATGGTAATTAGCACATAACATTCACTATTATTGTAGAAAACATCATTACATTTCATTTTTCGACATTTCACCATTATTTTCACGTTTCATTGTGCAAAAAGTTATTTTCATTCATTTTCTCAATTTAAAATTATGAATTGACGAATATATCATTCTATTTAAATAAAACAAAAATAAAAACAAAGAACTAATCGCAATTACGGTCTTTTTTTTTTTAAGTGAAAACGAGTCTCAATTAAATTAGTAAAAGAATAATTAGCGCATAATATTCATACATTTCACTATTATTGTGAAAAAGTTCTCACCATTCATTTTTTGACATTTTCATCCTTAATTATACATTTAAATTCACAAATCATTATTTTTATTCATTTTCATCAAATTTCTCAATTAAAAGTTGTGAAATGACGAATATATTATCATATTTAAACATTAAAAAAAGAAAATTATTTTTTTATTTTTAATTTTTTAATAATTTATTTGGAACTCCTTTGCACTTTTTAATTTCTAATTTTTAATAAGTTATTTGGGACTTTTTATTTCTAATTTTTAAGGGTAATTAACACATAACGTCTTACTTTTCATTATTATTATAAAAACGTCATTATTTTTTATTTTATTTTTTTGGAATTTCCACCTTTATTTTCACTTTTCATTGCGCAATAGGTTCTTTTAATCAATTTTTTCAATTAAAAGTCGTGAATTGACGAATATACCTTTCTATTTAAATAAAAGAAAAAAAAGAACTAATTGCAATTATATTCCAATTTTTTTTTTTTAAAAAAAAAGTGCAATTGAGTCTCAAATGAATTAGTAAAAGTGTAATTAGCACATAATATACATACCTTTCACTATTATTATGAAAATCGTCAATACCATGTTTTTAGCATTTTCACCCTTACTTACACATTTAATTGCACAAACCATCATTTCTATCCATTTTCATCTTATTTCTCAATAAAAAGTTATGAACTTACGAATTTATCATCCTATTAAAATAGATAAAAGAATAAAAAATAATGAACTAATTGTAACCGTAGTTCCAAATTTTTATAAAAAGTGCAACGAATTTCAAATAAATTGTTAAATAATTAGAAATTATTTTTTTTAAAAAAAAGGTGAAAATGAGTTCCAAATAAATTATCAAAAATTATAAATTAAAAAAATCAAAAAGTGCAAACGAGTATTAAATATGAAGGTATATTTGTCATTTCATAAATTTTTTTAAAAAAAATAGATGAAAATAAATAGAATTGTTGCTTTGTACAATCAAAAGTATAATTAAAGGTGAAAATACAAAAAAAAAATGAAAGGTAATAAATTTTTCACAATAATAATAAAAGATAAGTACATTATGTACTAATTACTCCATTACTAATTTATTTGAGACTCGTTTGCAATTTTTTTTAAAAAGGGGACTATGAATGCAATTAATTAATTCATTTTTTGTTTCATTTAATATAAGGGTATATTCATCAATTCACATCTTTTAATTGAGAAAATCGATGAAAATGATCTTTTGCGTAATGAAAAAATGAAATAAGTGTGAAAATGCCACAAAATTGAAAGACAAGGTCGCTTTCGGCAATAATAGTGAAAGGTAAGGACGTTGTGTACTGATTACCTTTTTAAAATTATTTAATAATTATAATAATACATATTAAATATTTAAAATTATAAAATACTATACTTAATAATTTCTACTATCAATCAATTGTACAATTTTTAAGATTTCAAAATGCAAAAAGTAGATACTTTTCATGAGTGTTCTAAAATGCGCGAATATGTTTCGCGTATGCGCGCATATTCTCGATGCCTTTTCGAAACGCATCGCATATGGGGTATGCATATGTTAATGCGGTCAACTCATTTCGTTAACCGCATATGCGCGCATATTCTCTAAAATGCCCACGCATTTGTAATAAAAAATATATTCAAATTTGCGTAACGGAGTTCAATCCACTTTTATAACTTAAAAAAAGTAAATTGAGCCCAACTAACATTAAATTAGCCCAAATTTAATGCAAGGTTAATGAACAAAAAGAGAAGAAATGATAAATTAGAATCTTTATTAGCAAGTGATGCCAGTAATGCACAATTTTGGATTGTTGATGGTTCTGATGATGAAGAGGAAGTTGACAATAATATATTATTATCTACAAAAGGTGATAGAAATTCTCGAATTGAAATAAGGGAGCCAGATAAAGATGATTTCGTATCAGATGACACGGAAGATGACTTAGAGAAAGAAGAGGAGATTGAATTGAAATTCGATAAAGAGATAGACAAGATTTAGAATTTTCTAAGTCAATATTCTTGTTTAATCTAATTGTAGGAATTGATTATTAAGTAGTTGTATTAATTATTATTTTGAGCAATATGTTTTTTTGTTACAAATCTGAAAAATATAAATAAGTTTGAAGTAATTGTCTTATTATAGTATTTATAATTTTGAGTAATTTTTTTTGAAAATTGGAAGAATATGTATAAAAATTCAAAGAATGCATTATTTTATTTATTTATTTTAAAAATATTAAAAATTGGAAAACGCATAATTACGTATATGCTTTGCATAAGCACACGTATTCTTATAATGCTTGATACTCGATCGAAACGTATTGTCACGCATTACACATTTTAGAATCTTGCTTTTCATAGTTTCAATTTTCAACTTGACAATCCTACTTAAAATATTTATAGGAATTTCGTACATGCTTTTCAGTTTGCAACAAAATAATGAGTCTCAAAATCATAATTAAATAATGTAGATAGTACAATACCTTAAGCCCCTGTTTGACACCCATTTTGTTTGAAAAAAATATTTGGAATAGTGATTGATGGATGGTTGAGTAGTTAAAAAGTAAGGAGAGTTTTTTGATTTATGTGTATACTATTTTTTTAATAGAATGTATGGTTGAAATGAAGAAAGAGAAAAAAATGAGAAATAGAATGACAAAAAAATGGGTGTCAAACAGGGGCAAAAACACATTTTGTGAGAAAAATAATTTTTGGAATAGTGATTGATGGAAGATTGTGTGGTTAAAAAGTAAGGAGAATTTTTGGTTTATGTGTAATATTATTTTATTGATAGAATGTGTGGTTGAAATGAAGAAAGAGAAAAAAATGAGAAATAGAATGAGAAAAAAATGGGTGTCAAACAGGGGGCTAAATTTTATATAACTATTTAGAAAAAGTCATTTTTAACTTTTATACAGATATAATCTTTTAAAAACTTGAAATTAAAGTCAAATGAATTTTTTTTTTAAAATAAAATTTTTTGATAAGCTAAAATCAAATAAAAAAAGGAAAAAAAAATAAATAAAGAAACTAAGAAAGTGCACCTAGGAAAGATGAAAGAGAGGAAGGAAAAAATTCAATCGTCTAGAAATTGAAAACAAAAAAGCATTTAGGCGAAAAATAATCCTATTTACACTGATTGTTGCATCATAATTATAAAAGTACCCTTGTAAATTAAATTAATGAAGTTGACTTAAAAAGTTCAAATTATCATTTCCACTATTTAATGATTAATCTAACTTCTATTTGAATAAAGCAAACATTGATGTCAAGATTTTTATTAAATTAACATTAACTAAGAACAATAAAAGCAATTAAACAATTGAATATAATGGTTAAAATGTTGCAACTCACTATTTCACCTTTGTTACTCCCTTTAATCTCGTCTCTCTAATTCAATTTTTAAAGTTGTATTTGGTCGACTTCACAAATTTAATCAATTTACAGTTCAAGTCAATCTTATCTAGCTAAATCAATTCAATACATCTCTACGTGAATCTGATTAAGCCTCAATTACACGAATAAAATAATCAAAAAAATTCAATTTAAGACCGCAACAATAATAAAAATGTCTTCATCTTTTTTTACCTGATTGCCAAATTTTACTATAGGTCAAAATATACAACTTACCTCTTAATTTGTCATAAATTCTTATATTCAAAGCATGAAGAATAGAAATAAAAATCAATATATATAACAATTAACTTTGAGAATTGTAATTAAAGATTCAAAACAAGATTACACCATCCTTTCAACTATTTATTTAGTTAAACATCATAATGGAAGAAAAACAAAAGTTTGGGAGTATATCATTGAGTTTAAGAAAAATAAAATGAGAAGAAGATGATCTCCTTGTATCAAGAATTCGACGTATCCCAGTTATTATTATTTTTTTAATCTTATCTCTTGTATCTTCTCCTTTTACACTCTTGCTTGTGTCACCCTTATTTTGGCCTAAATAGGTCTTTATGTAGCTCCCAAATTGCCTTGAAAATCGTGATCTGAAAAATGATCAAAATACTCCGAATTAAAAAAAAAAAAAAAAAAAAAGATAAAAAAACTTACGCCCTGTAGCAAAATCTTATTTTTTCGACTGCGGTTGGACCACTACAAACAGTTCCTCCATGTGCTTATGGATGGGGTGCCTAAAAGTTTTATATTTTTATATTTTGGTCCCTACTTCAAGTTTTTTGTACAATTTTGATCCAATTATTCGATATCTTGCAACTTCTAAAAGCTTCAATTTTGGTCTTCAAACCTACGTAATCATTAATAATTGGTTCTCCTCCAGCTGTAGTCCCCAAACTTTCCATAAGTTGAATTTCACTCCCATAACTTGTGACTTTCCTCTCCTATTTCTTCTTGTCAATTTAGTGTAATCTCATTAGTCTTCAATTGCTTCATTTTTGCTCTTTTTGCCTCTAAATTTGGGCTGTAGTGACACTATTTACATTAAATTAGATAGAAATTCGTTCAATTTATAAATATACATCAAGTTTATAAGCACACGAGCACGTAAAACACGTTTATCATTTATGTGGTTCAACTTCTTCTATATAATGATCAAGAAATCAAGGCTTATCACAAAGCAGAAAGCAATGTATTCAAGCTTTAGAATTCTTATTTTCTTTCTCATTTTTTCCTTTGTTTCATCACATGGATTCCACCCCTTAGATCCTCTTTCTCCAAATGAGCTCAGTCAAGTCCAAACCATAATCAAGAAATCCCACCAAAATGTGAGTTTTCACTATGTAGGCTTAGAAGAGCCCAAAAAACCAGAAATCCTTTCATGGCAATCGAATCATAAACATAATAAAAAAATCTCCCATCGTCTAGCTTTTGTTATAGTGCGAACTGATGCAAAAACCCATGAAATCATTGTAGACTTGACTGATAGTTTGATTGTATCAGATAAAGTGTACAATGGAAGTGGCTACCCTTTGCTCACACTCGAGGAGCAAACAGCTGCTAATGAACTACCACTGACATATGCACCATTTATAGCCTCGATCAAGAAAAGAGGACTGAATGTAAGTGAAGTGATATGTTCGAGTTTTACTATTGGTTGGTATGGAGAGAAAAGGACTAAAAGAGTTCTTAAAGTTATGTGCTATTATATAGATGGAGCAGTTAATTTCTACATGAGACCTATAGAGGGAATTACAGCTACCGTTGATCTTGATGAGATGAAGATCACGGGGTATCGTGACCGTTTGATGGTTCCTGTACCGAAAGCTGATGGCACAGATTATAGAGAATCAATGCAGAATCCCCCATACGATATAGGTTTACAGGGCATGACAGTATTCCAACCAGATGGACCAAGCTTCACCATAGATGGACATACTGTGAGGTGAGTTTAATAGATTTGTTAAAAACTAAAACTTTAGTAGATAAAATATTATGTGCAATTTGATTAGATTGTCACGAAATTAAAGTCATTCTTAAGGTTTGTCGAAAGGGCCTCCTTTGAGCCCTCAAGGCCACAGAAGGGCATGCTTAGTACCTGAGTGTTTGTTAACTCTCGATGCTTATTTTGTAAGAACGAATGTTGTCCATTGTCGTGTATTGTATCGTATTATGAACATTGTTTTTCATGAATTTGATTAGGTGGGCTAACTGGGAGTTCCATCTAGCATTTGACATGCGAGCTGGTCCAGTAATATCGTTGGCATCAATCTATGATCCCGAGAAGGATGAACATCGTAGCGTGATGTACAGAGCATATTTATCAGAACTCTTTGTGCCGTACATGGACCTAACCGAAGAATGGTACTATAGGACATTTCTTGATGCTGGCGAATTCGGAATTGGTCTTTGTGCAAATCCCCTTAAACCATTGAGAGATTGCCCAGAAAATGCTGTGTTTATGGATGGTTACTTCACTATGCAGGATGGAAAACCAGAAAAAATATCCAATGTGTTCTGCTTATTCGAGCGCTATGCCGGAGATATATTGTGGCGCCACACTGAACCGGCACTTCCTGGGGACACGGTAAGATAAAAATATTTATGACACTGCAAAAAAAAAAAAAAAAAAAAATTTAAACGAATAAATTTATCATTTCTCTAACTACTTGAACTTTTAAACAAGATGGTTCAAATGCCTTGGATTTGCTAATTTGCTACTGTACACTTGTTAAAAATAAATTTGACCGGCACATGAAAGAGTGTGCTGAAAACAAATTCTAACAATTTAGGGGCTGATCTTTTCGTATTTCAGCTTTTAGTTTTGAATTCATTTTGAGTTTTGGGTTTTGAGTATTCATTTTGAGATTGTTGAACACACATTCTTTTTGTCATTTTGAAAAATTGTTTAAAAAAAAAAAACGTTTTTATTTTCTAATTTTGAAAAACTGATTATTTACTATATATATAGTTGTTTTACTTATATAACAAAGTAAAAGCGTCAATCATTGTGGTTAAGGCATTGAAATTCCATGTTGGTGACTCGGGTTTGAACCTATGCCACCTACCAATTTATTTGAACAATTTTGTATTGTGCATATAAAAAAAAAAAAATTCCTTTGTATTGAATTGCGGTGAAACGGAATCGAACTCGTGACTTTCAGAAAATCTGTCTCTCCTAACTAAGCTATCCAGCTATTGGCAAAATTTGGTCGTTTTCCGCATTTTAAGATTTTGGCAAAATAGCCCAAACGACTTTTTAGCGTTTTCCGTTTTCTTTGTAAATTTTAAACTCGATTTTGGAAATTTGTTTCTGAAAATAGGTAAGTAAATATGTTTTCAGTGTTTTCGGAAATTGAAAACTGAAAATGATTTGAAAACGATAACATGCAGCTTGAGATGATGTGATTCATGTTTTAGACATTCTGTCTTGCAGATAACAGAGGTCAGACAAGAAACAAGTCTTGTTATAAGGATGGTATCCACTGTGGCCAACTATGACTACATAATTGACTGGGAATTCAAGCAAACTGGAACCATTAAAGTCACTGTGAGTAAAAAATTATCAAAAAATAAGTAATTATTTGTTTGAACTTTTGCAAATCATCCACTGCTTTCTACTCCACAGATTGGACTGTCAGGATTGCTTGCAATTAAAGGATCAGTATACACACACAAAGACCAGATCAATGAGGAATTATACGCTCAATTGCTAGCAGAAAACACTCTCGGTGTGCACCATGATCATTTCCTCAGTTTCCACCTTGATCTTGACGTGGACGGTGATGCCAATTCCTTCATCAAAACTAATCTGAAACCGGTGCGTGTGAACAAGAAAGATGTGCCAAGAAAGAGTTATTGGAGGGCTGTTAATGACATGGCTAAAACTGAGTCTGAAGCAAAGATTAAACTTGGATTGGGTGCATCCGAGTTTGTTGTTGTGAACCCCAATAAGAAGACTAAAGTTGGGAACTATATTGGCTACCGTTTGATCCCGGAATCAGTGTCAAGTCCTCTTCTGTCTGATGATGATTTTGAGCAAATTCGTGGGGGTTTTACCAAATATAATTTGTGGGTTACACCATATAATAAGTCTGAGAAATGGGCAGGAGGACTCCTTGTCGATCAAGGCCATGGGGATGATACTTTAGCCAAATGGACTCTCAGGTAAACCACCTCATCTAAAAATACTATAGTAAATGAAGTCTTAGGTAAACTATCTCCTCTAAATTGTTAGAATCGAGAAATACCCTCTAACATCATGCCATCATGATGTTAAAGTGAGTCATGCCGATTCCAAAAAGGCCCCAATGCCAAGGTAAACCATACTCGGCTTTATGGCCTGTAGGCCCATCGTAGAAGCCCACCTCAAGACGGTATGGTGGGCTGAGCTTGGATCAACTTGCTACAAAACTTGGGTCAGCCCACGCTTGTAGTAGGCTAAGATTGGTCTCTACTCTCACCAGCAACTCATTCTTCTCTTTTTGAGGTTTGAAACATAAAAGTTCCATGATACCTATCTTTGTGTGCTTAATATGATCCCACCTTCTCATTTTAAAAGCAGTTGATTGTTGTAAATGATTTCTCAAATTAATGAAAGTGAAATTCATTTTCTTCGTTATTTGATCTTGCAGGAATAGGGGAATTGAGAACAAGGATATTGTGCTATGGTACACATTAGGGTTTCATCATGTGCCTCACCAAGAAGATTTTCCGGTTATGCCAACATTGAGCAGTGGTTTTGAGCTTCGGCCAACTAATTTCTTTGAGCGAAATCCTGTGCTCAAAGTGAAAGTACCCAAACAAGTGAAATGGCCTAATTGTACCAAATGAGTAACCATAAAAAAATGGTCATTTTGGAACTAATTATTCAAGAAAAATAAATGTTAAAGACTTTCATGTTCGATGATTGCACAAGTCTTATGTAATTTCATTTCTGACGTAGACTTCAAACTAATATTAGATTACGGGTACAATTCAAAAGATCATATAATAGGAGCTTAATTGGAGGCACAATCCCAAAAATGATATTTGAGAGGAAGAAATTTGTGGAAGTCAACCGGAATGTGTTTTAAAAATGTGAGTCTCTCATCAACCAGTGCTTACGTGATGCAAAGATAGAAGTTGACAAACTAAATGACGTAATTATTGTTGGTGGTTGTTCATATATCCCAGCGATACAGAAAATGGTTATGGATATATGTAAGAAACAACTTTACTTGGGAATAAATTGGCTAGAGGCTGCTGTGCACGGGGCAGCACTAGAAGGTGCAGTGGCTTCTAGCATAGAAAATCTAGACTTGTTAAGGATTCAAACGACTCTAACGAGCATCGAAATTCGAGCAAATGAAAATAGGTTTGGACTTATTATACGCAAAAATAGCACGTTACCAGCAAAAAAATATTGAGGTATCCTGATGAACTTAAAATACCCTAGCAGAAAATTATTTTCAACTAATTTCTCATTGTCCTCGGAGACGAAAATTGTTTGATTCCTTCATAGGTCCAGATTTTCTATGCCATTTAATCTGAAACGCTGCTGAGCATTCATAATTAAGTGGATGAAGCTTGGTGTTTGCCAGTCAACTTAATAAATGGAAAACTTGTTAAGGAAAGCCTCCAGAAAATTCCCATTTTCGGACATAATTTCGTACTGTTCCTGAGGCAGTGAGATGAACTTTACTTCTCATTAGTAAAACAAAAAATTGTCTCCAACTCTTTGTACATATTTTTACTTCAATCTAATTTTCGTTCATCAACATTGTGCAAGGTCTAACTGCCACAGTCATCCATCTCTGGAATTTTCTCCTCTTCGTTTTGCTTAGGTGAAAATGTAAGAATTTCTTCTCTTCTAGAAGTTTAGCTTCATTTGATAATGTTCAATTAGCCTTTACTTGTTGATACTAGCATATAAAAAATATCTATAATTTTTTTTAGATTTCATTGCATCAATATTTGAGGTAGCGACTTCATTGTTTATTACTATTGCATTGAATTTTACAATTTTGTTACTTGACTTTAAATTTATGCATTTTATATTTTTTTTTTTTTTTTTTTATGACTTATCCATCAATTTTATTTGACATTGTGNAAAATATCTACAATTTTTTTTTTTAGATTTCATTGCATCAATATTTGAGGCAGCGACTTCATTGTTTATTACTATTGCATTGAATTTTAGAAATTTTGTTACTTGACTTTAAATTTATGCATTTTATAAATGTTATACTAGAGTTTTATGACTTTTATCCATCAATTTTATTTCACATTGTGCTAAATTTGGTATTATTATTATTTGTTAATTGTTTGACTAATAAAATATTTTATATTTTATTCACATCAAATGGATTTTCTGGAAACATCTAGTAATGAAAAGCCTGATTTTATTAATCTTGAAAGTATTTCTTAAATCACAAATAAATCATATAATGCTTTCATTCGCCAACAACAAAATCGAAGACAGGCGGATAAGAGGAATCAAGTTCAAACTGTAAGTATTGATCATCGTAAAAAGATAAATGATCATATGTTATCTCAAAATAATAATTCTGGTGTTGCTTATGTGCATGAATTTATAATACATTCTTATTCTAAGGCTTCCACTTCAAATGAAGAATCGACTAATGTTTTCGATTATGAATTATGTGGAAGTTTTAACATGTTGAATATACCAACTACTGTATATGTGTTACCAACATGCAACTATTGTAAGTATTGTGGTGCGCAGAAATTTCATAGAGAAACGAAAGGTTTCGTTGCTGTGATGAAAAAGTAAAACTTTTTATGCCCGATTCATCAAATGAATTGTATGATTTGTTTATTTCTAAAAAACCTATATATATGGAATTCAAAAAACTTTCACGTGGATATAATAACCACTTTGCATTCAGTTCATTTGGTGTGAAGTATGAAAATGAACTCTTTAAAACATATCGAGATATTTACACATTCAGAGTTCAAGGATATGTATATCATTATGTAAATCAACTTATGCCACAAAATAATACGCCAAATTATATGCAATTATATTTTTATGATACGGTTAATAAAATTCAAAATCGTGTAAAAATTTCAGAAAATTTAGTAGAATCTACTTACTTTGGTACTTAAATATTAGTTCTAGCAGTTTTGGATATCTATTCTATATACTGAATTCGTGTTTTGAAATTGGTGAAGCATGTTTAGTTCATTAATTAATCTACATTCTTACTTTCATTGGACCTTTCACAAGTCTGCAGGTTTTGATGTCATCAGAACTTCTATTACGTAAAGTGTCTTTACTACAATTTTACTGATATTACAAGTTATGAAATATTGTATAGAAAAAATATAATTTAATGAAGGAGAATTCAACACATTTAACATGTTAACACTGCCTATAAAATAACCAATCTCGTGCAATGCACGGGCAAAAACTAGTTTTTAAAAGAAATCGAAATTGAAAAGCATGATGTTTTAGGCTCATAAAGATTTGTGAAGAATGACTGAAAATATACTTTAAAAGGAAAAAAGTAGTATGCACAAAGAAAACTCAAGAACTAACAACTTATTACAAATTTTAAAGTTACAATAAATAAATAATCAAAATAAACTTACCTCATAAACCTATAAGTAAAAACCTGGATATTTTAATTGGAGGAACTTACCAAAGATAGAGTGTACTACTGTAGTCAATTACAGCTATCGGAAAATACAATTGGACACTATATACAAGAGAAGAATAAATACAAATTAGAGTCCACAATTTGCCAATAATAGTTGAATGATAAATACTATAATAGAAACTTTGGGAAAAAAAATATAAAGACTAACAAAAATTAAACTCTACAAAATAAAAAAAAAAAAAATCATACCTGAAGATAGCACAATTCAATTGATGTTGAAAATTTTAATATTTTTTACTTTGAAGATGATATCTTGCAACCTAAAAAAATTTTTTTAAAACAAACAAATTCAATATTGACAAAATTATGAATGACTAAAATTATAACAAACTAAAGAAAAT
>CAIGRP010007452.1:0-13523 GCA_903798385.1 Fraxinus cuspidata
AGTTAAATATGAATCATTCAAAAATTAAGAACAAAATATTCGATTTGTACAAGATTTGATTGTGCCTCCCTAACCTAAAATGTCTGCGCCCGTCCCTGGTGTAGTTAATAAAAAATGACGTGTGAATATATTTACCCTTACAAAAAAAATAACTTTTGCAAGAAAAAAAAATACAAATTTACCATTAAAAATAGTTAAATGAATGGTATAAACCTAAATACCCATAATTGAAAACAACAAATGACTCTATTTGTATTACATAATACAACTCTTTACATACCAATTTCTTTAACTATTTTTTTACTCTACATATAAAAGTTCAATTACTATTTCATTTTCATCTAAAAATTAAATTTTTTCTCATTCATTTCTCACTCCATAAGCATGTTCAAAAGTGTTTATAAATAGGTTAATTGATTATTTATAATTTTTTATTCATTGAAGAGACATTATTAATTAAAAGATAGCAGTTAAGGAGTTCTATTTTTATACCATGTTGGAAGAGTTAATGAAGTATTTCCACATTTGTCAAATCTCATGAAAAAACCATCGTTTAAAGATATTTAATGAAAAATCTATAATTAAAAAACAATATGCAAAATGTTAGATATTGTAAATTATATGGTGTGATTTGTTAGTAATTTTATGTACATTTATAATTTTTACAAAGAGCCTTTTGTGATCATCATGCAAAATATAATATATGAAACGCGAAATTATAAAATACGATATGGAGAATGTAATTACACTATATATATGGTTTATTTTGTAATTTTCCTGAAATTTACTTTCACATTTGAAAAAAAAAAATTTATCAAATTACCAAGTTTATATTAAACCTAAGAACCAAAGTGATATTTTCAATCCAAAAAATCAATTTTATTTTAACTTCTTGAAACATCTCTCTAATTTTTTTCCACCACAACTTGTTTAAGTTGAATAAACAAAGTAGCCACTATTAGTGGATGACAAACCCTAATTCTTTTAGCCATTATTCTCACATAACATGACAAAGTGGAATAATTAGACAACCTTAGCATATGTCAACCCTAACTATATGCCCCAAAGGAAAAGTTTCACTTGATTTGATTATCAAAGTTCAGTATACTAAAATTATATTAATCACTAATATAATAATAGTTTGAGGAATTAACCATCAAATAACTATTTTGACTTGTAATATGATAAGAGAAATAAAAATTGTTATAAATAGCGTGAATTCAATAGATCACGTATGCGCAAAATATTTCTTCCGTAATTTTTAGTTGAGCATTTGAACCGATAGACCATTTATTTCATTCTCTAAATTTAGTAGATGATTTAAAGCAATTAATTTTCAACTATAATATGCCAAGTTAACATTAGTAGTAGTCTACACTTCCTTCTTCTAGTTCACTTAAATTGTTTTACTTTTATGAATCTCAACTTCACTTATTGGCTTATATTCTAATTTTATTTTATTAAATATAATTGCACATCCATTTCGGCATCTCAATTTTTATACCATCTCGATTTTCAACGTTTATTTTTATGAATATCCTAATCTTTATCGTCCCAACATTATGATGAAATCAAAGAGAAATATTATTTGATACCAGCGATGCTAGAACGTCTATGTATAGTACAAAAATATCGAATCTATCCTTCTTAAAGTTTTTATTCTTTTTTTTAAGGCATTTTTTTTTATCTTTTATTTATTATTTGGTCATTCTCACAAAATTTATTCCTCATAGTAATTATTAATAATTTACAGCCTAGAAAGCAGAGGGAGAGAGAACGAGACAGACACAGAGTCAATTCCTCAAAACTTCTCTTCGCCTCTAAAAGTTAAATTTGAGAAAATTGAAAGAAGGTTGAATAGTCGTATTACAATTTTGATCTAATTATCAACAATTTCTTTGAAGATTTTGATTTTGTGTATATAATTAGGGCTCCAATTTTTGATCAAATCAGAGCTCAACTTCTGGTACACATATACGTATGTATATTTATTATATATCGATACATTGAGAGAGGTAAGAAGGGGGGGGGGGTTTGGACTAGGGAAGATGTTGTCGAATCACTTGCAGAATGGGATGGAGACGGCGAAGTTGCTGTGGTCGCGGCTGCCGAATTCCGATGCAGAGGAAGGCGGTGAGGCCGCTGAAGAGCTCGGCCGACACAAGAAGAGTGATGGCACCTCCGTCGAGAGCCTTGACTATGAAGTAATTGAAAATTACGCCTATCGACAAGAACAGGTATTCTATGCATACACATAGATATGCATTTTTATTTATTTATTTATTTTTGCCTTATCAATGCAATATGTCATGTTGTTGCTTAATTTTGAATTTACCTTTCTCAATTTGCAAATCAGATGCTATTTGTTTGGGGGGCATTTACTGGTTAGCCGAGTTTCTATTTTGAGGGATATTCATTTAATTTTGAGAGATCTGAGTAGTGATCATAAATTTCTTTTAGTTGGAAGACCAGATGGTCTGATACAATCAAGCTGAAAAACATGAAACGAACGCCCATTGCAGACATATTTATGTATAATTTATATGTTTATATTGGTGAAACTATTAAAGTTGTTACTTCTTGTCCCCAGGTTACAACGAGGGTTTTATTGTTTATTCAGCTGGTTTCTATGGGGAAAAATAATTTTTTGTAATTTATCAAATCACAGGGAGGATAACACCTTTAGAATATAAAATGCTTCGAATTTGAAAGAGGGACAGAGTAGAATTTACAACTAGTAGCTTTAGAGAACCACCAGTTTGAATAAAAAGGTCGTGCATGACAGTTACAAAGAATGGAGGGCATGATGATTACCATTTTCTTTATAATGTTTCTGGTTTAATTATGATGGTTGGGCTGGTATTCTGAATGGCAGGCAAAGAGAGGAAAACTCTATATGGGATATAGTGTGGCGGTGAAGTGGTTCTTCTCATTGCTAGCTGGGATTGGTGAGTTCCAAAACTTTCTGTCTTCTTGCTTGCAATGTTGAGTTTTTGGATTTTCAATAAAGACTTAGGGGATGAAATTCATAAGTTTATGCAATTCTGAAGGGCTTGTTAATTGTTGTGAAGTTAATACCAGATATTTTAATTTGTGTCGCATGTATCTGGACGTTATAGCTTCTTGCTACACTACAGGGACTAGTGATGTGTTGTAAGACGAACTTAGGCATTTTGTTAATTCTGTATACGATAAGTTCTTGTTCTTCTTGAATTAAAGTTTTCATGTGGGATAACATGCTTGTTTCGTATATGGTTCCTTGTTATTTTATTCATTTTTTTCTTCCCTTGCTCTGTAGAGCCATGAGTTTTAGATTGTAATGAAGAGGGTGATAATTGGGAACAATGTTTAGAAAGGTTCAAACAGTTATCGAGGCCTTTAAATTTCCTTAGCAAGTACAAGTACCTTCTTTGAGTTTTACCAATCAAGAAAATATCATGTAGTACACTATAAGGATTGTGATGGTACCCCAAACTGAGTGCTTGAAGAACATAGTGTGACGGTCTTGATTTTGTGAATATCCCAAGCTTCTAATGGATTCAGAATATGAAACCAAGCCCTAGATAGCTGTTATAGGACAACACATGAAGATGTTTCAAATTGATACACCTTAACTTTCTCAATCCTCAAACCTTGTGGTTGTTGCACGTGCACTTCCTCTTCAACCCCCCTATCGAGGAATGCATCTTAACATCATGTTGGTGGACAAACAACCCCAAATTGGATGCAATTGGAAGCAATAGCATTTGCGTTCCCATTGACTGCAGAAAAAAAGGTTTTCTTTGGTAGGCAATACTTTAAGTGTACCCTCTTGCAACAAATCTACATATATCTTTTGACTATCCCATCAGCCTTATGTTTAAAAATAAATACCCTTTTGCGACCCGCAAGAGTCTTCACACTTTGGTAGGTCTATCAATTGTCAAGTGCCATTTTTCAAGTGTCCACATCTCTTCTGCTGCTGCATTTTTCAGGAAAAGATACACTATTATGACTAGGAATACTTGTTGCTTCCATTTCCTTGGCATTTAGATCTAAGTTATTGCTTCAATAATAACCTGCATGTTTCGTCTAGAGCTCAAGGCGTGGTTGCTGAATTTCCTCTAGAGCATGTATGGTGGTCATGGTTAATATCACCAAATAGTTCGAAAATTACAGGATAGGCAGTTTAAACTGTAAATGGTACCTCTTCTGAACAGTAGGCGGTGAAAGAGTTCCCCGAAACAGATATTCCTTGTGCCTAAAGAGAAGTTCGAGAAAATACAACTGGTTTTTGAAGAAAGATTCCTTATATGACATAATAGCATTTATAGCCTTTTTGAGTAGGAGAGTATCCCAAGAAAACACATTTGACATTTCATGGACCTATTTGACTTCTAAATGAATGCGCACATGAATGAAGGCCATTCCATGAATATTTTAAGGAGGAGAGAATAAAAGAATTGACAATAGATTTTAATGGAGGAGTTTTAAGGCATATATAAATTTTGACTGTGGGTATGCATGTGATTTGTATCAAATAAGAGGCTGCAAAAGCCACTTCTCCCTAAACGTGAGTGTGCACACAAAAAAATTAGGGGATTGATTACCAGAATTCTACATTATTCTGTTTTCATTTTTTCACAAATTTTGACCATATTGAGAAAATTTAATTCTTGATTTCATTTATTGGGAGAGAAGGGTGAAGACTAGTCTTTACATTCCTTTTCCCCTTCCACACTTAAAATGGATCAAAGAAAAAAAAATCCTTATTGGCCCATAAACAAGATTCAAACATGTTCTGGGGATGCTTTTCTAGTTTTCTCTAATCTGTTTTCCTAAGTTTTATTTTCCATCAAATTTTTATTTTTACTTGAGAGTTTGCCAGCATATGGAGAATTTAAGTTTTTGTGGCTCATCGCTGCTCATTGAGTTTTGTAAACCATTTTATTTTGTTTTTCACTGCCATCTCTCCATTCTCCCCAGCCCCCAAGAAAAACAAGTAAACGCCAAACAAAAAGATAAAAAAAGGTTACTTACACACTTTCCATTTTCATCTAGGTACTGGACTAGTGGCTGTTTTCATCAACATTTCTGTCGAGAATTTTGCTGGATGGAAGTATTCGTTGACATTTGATATAATTCAAAAGTCTTACCTAGCCGGATTCTTGGTATATATGTTGATCAACCTGGCTCTTGTTTTATCTTCTGTATATATTATCACAAACTTTGCACCAGAAGCTGCAGGATCTGGAATTCCTGAAATCAAGGGTTATTTAAATGGTAAACATTAATGGTTATCTTTTTTACCTCCTTCCAAGTCAAATTGCAGGTTGGAGTGATTTCAATTTCGAGCTGTTGCTGATTTTCATTTAAATGTGCAGGAATTGATACAAGTGGTATACTTCTGTTCATAACTTTGATAGGGAAGGTACGATGGCATTTTGTGATCACTTTCCTTATTGTTTATGACTGATGTGAATGTATAATCAGTATTATGTGCATTCTTTTTTGTCATAGATTTTTGGAAGCATAGGTTCAGTGGGAGGTGGCCTAGCCCTTGGCAAAGAAGGTCCACTTGTACATATTGGTGCTTGTATTGCTTCCTTGCTCGGGCAAGTATGTATTCATTAGAAGATATGGTCTTATTGAGAATCACGAATCTGTTGCAATTTAAGAGGGTGTCCAGTAGTGACCACATTTAATTTCTATGTTTGGAATTAGTGAAGAGAAATTGCATCTAAATTTTATGCTACGTCCTATTGAGCAACTTTTATGAGTTCGTATTAATTAGCTCCCACTCTCACATTTTGTTTTAAGCAATTTTTGTTCAACATCGCTATGTCTTTGTGATTCCTTGCAAGCCTAAAATTTGTCCTTTTATGCATAAATGCAGGGTGGATCAACAAAATATCATCTTAGATCAAGATGGTTACAAGTTTTCAGGAGTGAGAGGGATCGTCGTGATCTTGTAAGTTAATGATTGTGATCTGGTGATTCTAATAATATTTATAAAATCTGCCTTTTTACACTGTTTTAGAGTCTTATTCTGTTGTCTTTCTTCCTTTTTCATGTTCCATTTTTCTTGCTTTTGTGTTGGGACATAGCTTGTTATGCACTGTCTAGTTTTTCTTGCATTTTCGATTATGGTATCTTCTTTGCACCTTAAGTGAAAATACTTTATTTATTGATGGCCTCTTTCACTTCTCTTTCCTAACATTATTTGCAGATTTTGTGCTGACTTTCTTTTAGCCTTTAGTTCCAGAAAGTGTAATATAACATGGCATTATGGTAGTGATTGTTTAGCATGGAAGGTGGTTACACCTATTTTATCAGAACACAGATTTTTTTTTTTTTGTTGGGGTGTAAAATAGACTGAACATATGTTCTATCCTAAGAAGCACCGACATGGCGTGTAGGATACGCCGACACGCGATTTTTTTAAAAGTTCCGAAACGATACGTCGCCGACACATTGATTAAAATAAGATTTTTTAACTTATTTTAATTTAATAGTCTAAAGTAAAAAATTTTTTTTTATTGCATCATATATATAAGTAAGTTTGATTTTTTAGTGGAGGGTAAAATGGTAAAAAAATACATTCAATAAAATTTTACATGTTGCTTTGGTGAAGAATAGAGCTGGAAAAAAAATGTAAATCAAATATAGCTACAAAAAGAAATTTTACAAAATGCATTTAATGTTATTGGGCCCAACAATGAAAAGTATATTGGTTTACATCCACAACTTTTCATTTCCAGTCATCACGTCTCCTCACTTTCTTCTTTTCTTCGTCCTCGCTGGCTCTTTTCTTTTTCTTATTTCTTCTTCCACAGTCTGCATTTCTTCTTCCAACTATCTGCATTTCTTCATCTCCGACACGCGTTGGCGACGTGTCGGAGACGTACTGATGTCCAATACGTGTCGGACACCGACGTGTCGGACACCTACTTGTGATGTATTCTAAAATGAGACTTTGAGCAGATACGTCAAGAAGAATTGCCATTGCTCAACACTTAAAATTGACCTGTGTACCTCTTATATGGACCTCTAAAAGATATAAAAGCCTGCTATATCCAGATGTCTCTCATTAAAAAGAGGTATAACAATATAATGCCTCTGAAAATTGCTTATTTTCACTGTTTAATGTTTTGAAAAGGTCACCTGTGGATGTGCAGCAGGAGTGGCTGCTGCTTTTAGAGCTCCAGTCGGCGGTGTATTGTTTGCGTTAGAAGAAGTGACATCATGGTAATTTTTTCTCTCGTTAATGGTCTAAGCTTTATGTGAATTAGAATGTAATGCATCTATTACATGATCTTAAGCTGATTACCTTAGCTGTTGGGGTTTCTATCGTTCAATAGTTTGTGAGATTTTTGCATTGGGCACAACCTAATGATACATCCTAGGGATTTAATATTTAGAACATATTATTGAGAAAGTTAAGGAGAAACTTTATTGAATGGGAAGAATAATGAGATATTGATTGCATATGGTACATCAAGTGGTAGAGGTCATTCTTGGATTTCGGTGACATATTGTGCATCAACTCATGCACACTATGAAATGCATATGCAAATAAATGATGAATGCTAAACTTTTTGTACACGTGAGCATATCTTAAATAGTCTGATGGGTTCATCTGTTTCTATTAATTGTAATTTCTACCTGACATTATGTTGTTTTTGTCATATTCAATATAAGGTGGAGGAGTCAACTTATGTGGCGTGTCTTTTTTACATCTGCCATTGTGGCTGTTGTCGTACGTACAGCAATGGGATGGTGTAAGAGTGGAAAGTGTGGGCATTTTGGCTCTGGCGGATTCATTATATGGGACGTCTCAGAGTAGGATCTGAACCTTGTTCTGCGTTTCATCTTTGTATCTTTATCTGATCTCTACATTGACATTTTGCTAGCCGTTGCTTGCCTTCTAACTAAGATCTATTTTAGTGGTCAAGAGGATTACTCGTTTCGGGAGTTGTTGCCAATGGCTGTTATTGGTGTAATTGGGGGTCTTCTTGGTATGTAAAAGTATACCCAAGTGACATTATTTTCTGGAATGTTTGAAAGAAAGGTTCTTGGTGATGTATTTTATTCTGAATCTTCACTCATTTTTTTTTCTCAGGAGCACTATTTAATCAGCTTACAATTTACATAACTCACTGGCGGCGAAATTACCTGCATAAGAAAGGGAACCGTGTCAAAGTAAGTTCCCTAAATGAGATAAGCATGTGGACTATACATGTTTTATATTTGCAGTAAATGATTGCAAAATCTGACTTTCTTTGCTTAATGTTACAGATCATTGAAGTGTGTATTGTCTCTGTGATAACTTCAATCATTTCATTTGGATTACCGCTTTTCCGAAAATGTACGCCATGCCCTGAAGCAGATCCTACTTCTGGTATTGAATGTCCACGTCCACCAGGAATGTATGGCAATTATGTCAATGTAAGATCTATGATCATATTTTTAGACTAGCTGCATCTTTCTAGGAATTTAGCTTTTACGTGCTTTTTCACGTTGCAGTAATTTTGTGTTGCTTTATTGTCCAATAAATTAGAAATTCTGCACTTAGATCACTAGACTTTGTAGTACTTACTATATGCATGTGCATTACAATGGATGTTCACACCTGAAGTTATGCCAAGGGTCATAACAGCATAGTCATGCCCGTCTTTTTTTATATAGATATCACCTTTCAAGTTTCAACGATGCTTTGGGTGTCCTCCAAACTTGAATTTTGACATTTAGAGAGGGTTACAGGAGCATCATGTTACCCTCATTGGAGTTATTACATTGATGCTTAAAATATATTAATTATCTATGAGTAACTGGTCTGGTTCATTATCATTTGAAGATTATTTTTGTCAGATTTATGAAAAATCATAGGTACAGGAGATCTGTTTTCGGATCTCAAAAAGGAATTTTTACAGGTTTCCTAAATCATGAAGTTTAAATATTCATGTTGGTTGTTATATGTTGAAAAGGATAAGTGCAAGCATTAAGTTAATTTTGATAGCTCCAATCATATTGCTTGGCATTGGTCATCACACTTAGCTTAGTCCATTTTCTTTTTAAAAGTCTTTATAATCACGCTTGTACTTTTATGCATCTACAGTTCTATTGCAGTAACAAGAAGGAATATAACGACCTCGCAACCATATTTTTTAATACTCAGGTTTACTGAAATTTACCCCCCCCCCCCCCCCCACCCACACACACATCAATTTTTCATTAGGAAAGTGGATGTTGGTTTGGTTTTCTAATTTTGAAGCAAGTTTGTGGAATTAACACTACCCAACCATATTTTTTAATACTCAGGTTTACTGAAATTTCCCCCCCCCCCCCCCCACACACACACACACACATACATACATATATATATGTATCTGTATGTATATGTATGTGTGTGTGTG
Organism: Fraxinus cuspidata; assembly: GCA_903798385.1. NCBI lineage: Eukaryota > Viridiplantae > Streptophyta > Magnoliopsida > Lamiales > Oleaceae > Fraxinus > Fraxinus cuspidata. The sequence goes on from CAIGRP010007452.1 coordinate 9,396, forward strand.
TGTGTGTGTGTGTATATATTTATTTATTATTTTCCATGGATACTTTGGTTGTCTTTGCTAATGTAGTCTCTATATATATGCAGGATGATGCCATAAGAAATCTGTTCAGTGCAAAAACAGTTAATGAATTTAGCGCGCAAAGCCTGCTGACATTTTTGGTATTGCATCCCCATCTTAGATCACTATTCTTTTATCATTTATTGTATTATGTGTGTAGTATCTCGTCTCTAAAGATTGCCAAATACCTTTGGTCAGACAAAGGATGATTTTTTTCTATTAAGAAATCCAATTTGGAAATTTTTTGACGAGCAATTTGACGTTCAAGCCTCAATGCAAAATATTTATGTTGCTTAAAAATTGTTCTAAAGGAAAATCAAATGTGCCTAAAAAGGGTGACTACGTGGAGTAATTATTTTCTTGGAAGTGTTCAGATATCATATCAGCTTGGTTCCAGTTGGTTTACTTTATTGAGAATTTTTTTTATCATTTTGTTATCAGTGAGAAAAATAGAAGTAACTTGCAAACCAATCTTTCTATATGTCTATGAAACTTGTTACCATCAACTAGATCTTATGTCCTCGTGCATGTGATTAATTATTCTTTTATCTTGCTTTTTTCGTTCAGGTTATGTTTTACGCTCTAGCTGTGGTGACCTTCGGTACTGCTGTTCCAGCTGGTCAATTTGTTCCTGGAATAATGATAGGCTCAACCTACGGGCGGCTTGTTGGCAAGCTGGTTGTTAGTTTCTACAGGAGGCTGAATATTGAAGAGGGAACGTAAGTTCCGTTTCTCATTTAATTTAACATATTAAAGTTGTTGACACATCATTTTTGAAACTCTGACATGATTTTGGTGATAGCAATGGAGCATACATTCCTTTACGATGTCTGATATATCCATGTTGTTGGACTTTTTAGATATGCTCTTTTAGGAGCTGCATCTTTTCTTGGAGGCTCAATGAGGATGACTGTTTCTCTTTGTGTAATCATGGTTGAGATTACGAATAATTTGAAGCTCTTACCTCTTATCATGCTGGTTCTTCTTATATCAAAGGTGTGAAATTTTAATTCTAATATTTTCCTGCACCTGTTTATGCCATGTTCCATCTCATACTCAATTTTACCCTCTGTAGGCTGTTGGTGATGCTTTCAATGAAGGCCTATATGAAGAACAAGCTCGACTCAGAGGCATTCCCTTACTTGAATCAAGACCAAAATACCAAATGCGGAATATGACTGCAAAGGAGGCATGTGGGAGTCAAAAGGTGGTTGTCATTACAGTGCTCTACAAATTTAGTTGTCTTTATTAATGCCTAAATAACTTGAGGTGTTCCTCTTGAATGTGCAAAGAAGGATTTGAACAGAAATGCTCGTTTAGTTTTTCCTTCAATTGTTTGGAGGTCTAAAATTTGAAAATACTGTGACCCTTTTTCTTAACAAAGATTTTGTAAAGAAATACTATTTTGTTGTAAGCTTCCAAATTCTGATCTCCCTAATACGTGGCGTGCTACAGTTCATTTTGCCCTTGTTTGGGCTCCATTAAACCAAAAATACATTTTTTTCTAAACTCATTTTAAACCACACATTCTTCAATAAAATAATATTACACGTAAACCCAAAACTTTTCCTTATTTTATAACTACACGTTTTCCAAAAAAATTACTATTCCAAAATGCATTTTCCCAAAACCTCGTTAAACTGGGGCCTGAACAAGGGCTTCGAAAAATGCCTTATCTGGAAAAGTTGTCAAAACGCAATTCTGTTATCTTGTATCCTCATGGTACCCTAAATTTTTCATTAAGTAAATTTGTGATTATTCTTATTACAAGGTTTATAGTTCACTACATGGATTTTTGTTCTTCTTAATTGCCTTGGACTTTTTCAGCCAACTAAATGTTCTACATCATGTAGGTGGTCTATTTTTCTCGTGTTGTCAAGGTTGCCGATGTTCTTGATATTTTGAGAAGTTACAATCACAATGGCTTTCCAGTGAGTTCAAGTTTCTGTTGCTCTAGGTTACTGTCTGAATATTGGAGCTTTAACTAATATTTCTTCCTTCCTTCCCATTTAGGTCATTGATCACACAAGAAGTGGTGAAACACTTGTTATTGGTCTCATACTACGAAGGTCAGATATCAAACTTTGTCAACTTTTTAATCTTGTCATCATTCGTAAGGAACATAGAATCAAATGATATTGACGTGTTGTGATTTGCTATTCAATTCAAATTGGTTAACTTGAAGTACTTGTTTCGCTTTTGCAGCCATTTGTTAGTGCTTTTGCAGTCAAAGGCCGATTTTCAACATAGTCCACTGCCCTCTGATTCAAGAAGTGGAACTCTGCCAATCAGGTAAATGGAGGGGTGATTTTTTCCAGTCTGCTCATTGATTTACTGAAAGAAAGGGTGACTAATAGTAAGTGGGTCCTGCAAATTGCAGGCACAGTCTCACAGAATTTGTTAAACCAGTTTCAAGTAAGGGAATAACTATACGTGATGTTCACCTAACCCCAGATGATCTGGAAATGTACATTGATCTTGCTCCGTTTTTGAACCCCTCTCCATATGTTGTTCCTGAAGACATGTCATTAACGAAGGTGACAATTATTATCAGTTAGTCCGTTTGTGTTCGGTTTATAATTTAATTTGCTAGATATGTAATGAGGTTCAAATATTGCTTAGAATATTCCACGCTGTTTTGATGATCCAGGTATATAATTTGTTCCGTCAACTAGGACTAAGACATATACTTGTTGTTCCACGTGCATCTCGTGTTATTGGAATGATTACGAGAAAGGATTTGTTAATAGAGGTACTTTTGACTGTTCAATTCTCGTCGATATATTCGAGTGGTCTGCTCTGTGATGATTAGGAAAACACATTCTTTCTTGCAGGATAATGAAGATTCAAATGGTGTAGAGCTTCAATCCACCAGTGTAAGGTCTCTAATGCTACTTTACTCATGTCATGAGTTGACTTGCATAGCGTCTTGATAATGACTAGTCCATCAGATGAGGTTTATGTATTATGCATTAGGATCATTAAGAATAAAAAAAGAACTTGCATTTATTTTTGTGAAGTGTCGATAAGTCAGTATAATGTAGGTAGCCACTTGCATTCTGGTTTAATTCTAGTCGGAGCATCATCAACTTCCAGAGGCCTTTGTTCTTGGTTTCTGCTAGCTGATTGCAAATACTAGTGTTACTAAAAAGTTTATATTATGTATTGGTGCCTAGAGCATTATCTTATCGGATGCCAACTATTTTCTCTAGGTAGTCACTCCAATATTCTTTGCAAAATTTTGTCGCTCGAGTAATGATTAACATGTGAAGCTACTTCATTTATCTATGTATTTGTTGCAGGACGACAATCTTGTAGTGGTGAACCTACAATTTTTTTTTCTTTGCTTTGGACTTAGTGCTCGAAGTTATAAACTTAGTCTATATCTGGAGTTCATGATCGGTTTTGCCTTCTGATTTTAATGTATTTTCTCCCTTTTACGCCTGCAGAGCTGAGAAAGGTGACAGAAGAAAGTATAGGAGGAAAATAAATGCTGGACAACCACTACTCGATGGTCTTCTAGTTTAAAGTTAGCAGTGTCGCTGATGATACCGCGGACTAAGTTTCTTCGCCTTCCTGTTTTTTAACTGTAGATTTTTTTCTTTATAATCTCAGAAGTTGTGCTTGGTTATTTTAGGTAAAGTATATATGTGTGGTATTATTGATTATTGCCCCTTCTTACTGGGGTAAAAATGTAGAAATTCCCCCGTTTTATCAGATGTCACAAGCACGCTCCAAATTCTTACACCCCGATAATCACTGTAACGTTCCAAATTTCTTGTGGCACCGTTTCATAATTTTGAATAGTTAAGAGAGATTAGAGTGAAATATGTTTTAAATTCTTATATATTTTGGGACAAATAAGTATATTTGATAAAACGAGTTTAAATAAATCAATATTAGACTCTTTTTATATCATGTAATTAATTGAAAGTTTTCGTCGGATAATTTAGTTCCAAGATATTTAAGTTTAAAGAAATTATCATTTATTACTATTTAATTAAATTGGTTATTGATTTTAAAGCTGTGGAAGGCCATGTCTATAGATAACTTTTAGATTTTGGATTAGGA
>CAIGRP010007465.1:0-10509 GCA_903798385.1 Fraxinus cuspidata
AATGTCAACTTTATTTAAAGGAGTAGCACAATTTTTAATAAATATAAGTTGATTTATTTCATTTTCATTCGATATGAAATTTTATCTCTTGACGTTTTCTCTAGTAGATTCAGTACAAATTACATCACTAAGTTTTAGGGATGACAACGAGCCGGATCGAGGCAACCTCCCCTGACCCCCGCGCCAAGCCAAGCAATTCCCCTCACCGTTAGCGTCACGGGGTTTTGATAATTCATTTTATTACTCCCATTCATTAGACTAAGATAATAATATATTTTTTAATCTTTACTTATTTTTAAAAGTTAAATTATTCAAATATATTTGATAAACTAAAGCTTTTATTATTTGTCACATTTTTTAGATAATTCTAGTTGCTATTTTCATCACGGGGTTTTGATAATTCATTTTATTACTCCCATTCATTAGACTAAGATAATAATATATTTTTTAATCTTTACTTATTTTTAAAAGTTAAATTATTCAAATATATTTGGTAAATTAAGACTTTTATTGTTTGTAATAATTTTTAGATAATTTTAATTGCCATTTTCTATTAGACCTAATGAAATTTCGTGAAATTTTTCATTTAAAGTATTGAATTTTGAAAAAAAAATAAAAAAAATTAAAATGGGAGGGGCGGGTCCCGTCCCGAACTCCGGGCAAAATTTCCCACCCCGTCCCCGACCCGAATATTCGATTAATTGGGTAATTCCCACCCCATTTGAAGCGGAACCCCGCAGTTATCGAGTTTGTCGAATTTTTTTGCCATCCCTACTTCGTCGACTTCATTAGAATGTGAAAGGATTAATTAGTTGGTATTTTTTTAATGGAAAATAATAATAATTATTCTTCAAATTTAAAAAAGAAAAACATTATCAGACAGTAACAGCAAACCGACCTGGGCCCACACGAAGCACATGATCCGTTACTGTGCGTGCCATAACTTAAATGCAAAGGTTTCGCGACACCACACACACACACACACACACACACTCTCTCTCTCTCTCTCCACGACCGACACATCTTTCAATTCAGCTACTTTTATATTTAATACTAGCATTGCTTATAATTGTAACTGTAATTTTTTTTCCTAATTTTGCTGAAGGCTAAGTTGGTGCGTTTAAATTGAATTGAGAAAATGGAAGCCGGTGGAAGAAGGAAAAACGTCGTCGTGTGTTCTTCAGAAACGGCGAACGGAGGCGAAGATGTGTATAGCTGTAAAGAATCCGATCAGTCGTCTGCGGATCATCTTGTTATTATGGTCCATGGAATTCTCGGAAGGTATTCTTTGTAAATAATAATGCACTAGCGTGAATTTATTTAGGTTTATTTGTTTTCCATATGAATGAATGGATAGCATATAATGTGAGAGAAAGATTGAAACTTTGAAAGTTCATAGGTTAGCTTCTTTTCCCCTTTTGACTCTTGAATTCAGTTCCGGCAGCAATTTTCTTAACATGGTTTGGGTGTTTTGATTCTAATCTTTAGCTTTTTTGGTACTATTCTGTTTTGGGGATTTTGCTTGTATTTAGGCTCATAGCCTGTTCTTGTCATGATAACATTATTGCAGTGCCTCGGATTGGAAGTTTGCTGCTGAGCAATTTGTCAATAAGCTCCCTGATAAAGTTTTTGCTCACTGTGAGTTGAAAATTCTATGTGTACATTTTCTATGAGTTGAAGATCCTATCCTTCATTTCTTTCTTTAACGGTTGGTGGACTGGTACAAGTTTGAAGACCATCCGCCTTGAGATTTTGAGTTAGGAGAAATAATTTCTGATATTATATATCAGCACATGATATCTCGCGTGACAATAAAAGGTGGACAAAAATTTCGAACATGAAATCAAGCAGGTGATCAAAGTTGATGTCAGTACTTCATAAATTATTTCATTAAATTAATGAAACATTAAATGGTAATGGAGAAAGATTGATAATAAAGGTGTATTTACATTATAATCATAATGTATAAAAGCATCTTGGACCACCATTCTCATGGATTGCAAAGGTTTCTGCTTTGACCTCGTTCTTGATATGATCTTAATCAGAAGTGATCTTTTTGATCTCTGATTTGGAAATTTAATTGCGCCACCAAGTAAAGAGTGAGTGCTGGCTTTGCCAAAATTTTCAGTCTTTTAGTTTCGCATTCAGTTTCGTCGCAACAGTTTCCATTGTATAGGCATATTCAATGAATTTTCACTACGTAGTACTGTTGAAGAAGTGGTCTGTGTTGTTCCATACTAAACATGATGTGGTAGCTACACCATGAATTTTGATAGTCTGAATAATGATTCCCATTTAGTGACTTACCTTTTGCTAACAAACACTTTATGTAAATCAAAAAAGAAAATAAAACGGATTTAGAGCTTTATTATCATTAGCATGCCAAGATGTACTCTTATATGCTAAGTGATATCTAGAATATCCCAAGACATTTTCTCGTCTTTTTTTTTTCATTGCATAATAGTGGCTTATATGTGATTATTTATTTATGTAGCATTTTCTGGTTACAGGTAGTGAACGAAATATGGCAAAGCTAACATTGGATGGTGTGGATGTAATGGGTGAGCGACTAGCTGAGGAGGTTGTTTTTCTTTTGGGCTAGCGAGCTCTTCTTTGCATTTTTATTTGGTCTAAGCCCTATATTTGAAACATGAGCAATGAAAAGAGATCTGTCTACCATTGTATAGGTACTAACATTGACCTTCATTTTAGGTTCTTGATGTAATCATAAGGAAGCCTGGCTTAAGGAAAATTTCATTCGTTGCACATTCTGTAGGGGGCCTTGTGGCAAGATATGCTATCGGGAGATTATACAGACCTCCAAAGGGGGAGAGTACAGAAGAGATATCAGCCAATGCTTGTGAGGAAGGGTCGAAGGGTACAATAGCTGGTTTAGAACCGATGAACTTTATCACTGTTGCTACTCCTCATCTTGGTTCCCGGGGCAATAAGCAGGTATAACTTGCTTTTATTATTACTTTCTGTTTTTGTTGGGAGACTTTTGTTAAGTAGAATTTGAATGCTTGATGTGCACTTCAATGGCTGAGGTAATGGTAACAAAATGTAATGTTAGTGTGGGGATCCTTGAAGAGAGTTGTTTTGTGGAACCTTGTTTATTGACATCTTAGGTGATAATTTTACAAATATATTGGGGCTCTGGTTAAGCTTGTAATTCTTTGTTGTACTTGATGTGACATTTATTGGAATTATCTCAGAAGTTCAAACCTGGAACTGTTTGTTGTGTTTAGTTTGAATTGAAGCCTTTCCAAATAAATATTCTACGAACTTGCAGCTCAAGGATTATCACCCTATCATAAAATAATCTTAATCAATTTCTTGGCATGCTGCTTCTGAGAGAATAAAGTTATGGATTCTGCTCATGCCTATTACAATGCAACTCTGGCCTACTTGTTTTAAATGAGAGACTGAATATTAGAATGAGAACAATTTGGTTGGATAACGAGCTTGTGCACCATTATCTTTCCAAGGTTTGATGAGGGAATATGAGTGCAATCTTTTATGTGTGAAAGAAGAAAAGAAAAAAAAAATTATGTTGGGATTATATCGAAAGGAAACTTATTTTGGTTGAAAATTTTTCCATTTGTTACCCAAAGGGCTTGAAAGAAGGGATGTTGTAATCATGGTCTTCCAATGATGCCTCATTTCATTAAGGTGCTTTAATCAAAGTAAGCCAGTACATTCATAGTCGTTGGAATTGCTTTAGCATTACTTGGTTTTTGTCAGGTACCATTTCTTTTTGGTGTAACAGCTTTTGAGAAAGCTGCTGGTCGTGTAATTCATTGGATATTTAGGAGAACAGGAAGACACCTTTTTCTTACAGACGATGATGAAGGGAAGCCTCCACTACTTAAACGCATGGTGGAAGATCATGAAGAATGTGAATTCATGTATGTTTCTTCCTTCCTGTTTGTCCATGTAAATCAGCTTGGAAAGTCCAGGCAGTTTCAAGATATGGAATACTAATATGGAAAAATATGACTTGGAACTGTTTAAAAATTGTTCAACTCATCATCAAATGCAGGTCTGCCTTACGATCATTCCGACGGCGAGTGGCATACTCAAACGTTGGTTATGACCGTATCCAGAATTCACGGATCTTAACAACTCTACTCTCTCTTCGGGCTAATTTGACTTTCTATCTTTATGCTTAGTAGAATTCTTCCTTGTCTTCCTAACGAAATGCCTTAGATATTGTGGGCTGGAGAACTTCATCAATTAGACGGAATAATGAATTGCCAAAGGTATTATTTTCCTCATGATATCGTGGTCACACGTTAACTTTTTTATGCAGTTGTAGGCTATTATATTTCATTTCTTGTAGTGGGAGGATTCTGTAGATGAAAAATATCCTCATGTTGTCTATGAAGAGCACTGCAAGGCTCTAGATGTGAAGCAGCAGGAGTCTATTTCAACAGAGGATGATGTTTTAGATAATCTGGAAGGTTTGTAACTTTACCTTTCTCCCTACAAAAGCATGTTAAATATTGTTCAAGTTGCCTATGCAAGTTTATCCTCATTTTCGAAATTATATATTTATAGTCGAGAATAAAAACTATTGATATTCTAGATACAAGAAAGTGAGTTCGTAGTGTCAGCAGAATTATTCTTTAAACATTAGGTATAAACTGTAGCCATTTTCATTTCAAACTTTATTTCGAGTGCCTGGGTGTTTTCCTTTTTATTACTAATATTTTTGTTTTTGGCCGGCGAATTAGGATTGCACTGTGGACCCATGTGGTTAAGCATTTTTCATACTTGATTTTGTGAACTCAAGACTAGTGTAGTTGACTATATAGCTGAATTAGATCTCACCAGAGGTCTTTTCTCTCAATTTCCTCATTATTGGCTTAAACCATAGGAATATAGAGCTTAACCCCTTCAGCTAAATGATCAACATGACGTGCAATAGCCTGTAGGGTGAGCTGCCTGCTGCATGTAACTCTATAATGAGACTATTCCATCAAAGATAGCCTAGTGACTCCTATTGCAGTATTATGAATCCAATCTCAAATTACCCGAGCTCGACTTCTGTTCCAACAATTCTATAAACACAATAATTTATCCTATTAATAAATCCACCATTATTCCTGTATGTTTTATGGGTTTATAGAACCCCTTGAGGTCCAACCCCTACATCCTTTCAGAAACCTTAGGCCCTTAGCTATTCGATCTGGGGATTTCACTACCCATGTACCTTCAGTTGTACTTTCTACTTTCAATCCTTCTGTCTTCTATGTATTGCCCAAACTCCAATGCTTTTCTGGTCTGGTTTGCTTCCTTCTTACATCTGTGAGATAAATTTTCTCTGGCTGTGCGGTGCAGAGGAACTGGTGACTGGCTTATCTAGTGTGTCATGGGAGAAAGTAGACGTCAGCTTCCACAGCAGCAGGCTCAGATTTGCTGCCCATAGTGTCATTCAGGTCTCTCTCTCTCTCTCTCTAGATTTGATAGTTGATGCACACATCATTACATCTTTTCTACACGTTAGTCAGAGTCATATACTCTGCATTGGGGAAATATAGAGCTTTCATAGCTCCCTACACGGGAGCTGTAGAATTAGATTCTTTGCATTACATAGTTTGAAGTCTTAGCCTATATTCAGATTCACCCCAGGATCCTACTTCAAGAAATATCAGCAAGAAGAGAGTTAAAAGAAAAAGGGGAAAGTAAAAATTACAAGGAGTAAAGATTTTTGGTGGAGAACTCCCAAATTGTAGAAAAATCACGGACCATAAAATACATATTTGTAAGTTAATCCTCACACCCAAGACTACTTACTCACCTAAGCTTCTAATGATCATCCATTATTTCAGCATTTTTCTCTGCACTTGAAAATGTTTTCAGCAGAGAGAGCACCGTCTTCACGGCCTGTCTTAGTCATTAATGTTTGAACACAGAATTGTAACTTAAAATTATGACGCTGACTATTGGTGGTGCTCAACTGTCAAGCAGGTTAAAGACCAATACATGCATTCAGAAGGTGCAGATGTTATCCAACACATGATAGATCATTTTCTTTTATAGGAGCCCGAATTTCTGAATCATGTCACTTCCTGGCCTAGAATGTGTGATGCCAGTTATGGTAATGCTACAATGTGGAAGTGAGATAACTCTTACTTTAACCTCGATCTTTGAATAAGGCGATGTTGTGTTGAGCACAGATTGCAAAGATGGAGAAGCGAGATGATTTATGGATTTCTTTGATTCAGGTTTGCACGTTTTTGTGTACGAGTAGAGGCCAACTTCTTCTAAGCTATGATTATGGAATTATCACATGAAATTTCGTTTATTCATTGCTAAGCTGTAAATGAAACACTCCGGATCACTTGATCCATTAACAGACTGTTGCTATTATTATCGTCATCAGAGTTGTCATTTTCTAAGATTAATTTGGACATTTCATGCTATCATATTAGCTTGCATGCTTTTATTGTTAGACTAAAAATCGATCCAAAACAATTATGCGGAAACAAATTTGATCGAATAATCGAAAATTTATAGATCAAGTTCATACCCCGGGCCATTGATGTCGTTCCAGAAGCTCTCCTTCTGTTTCAGGTAATGGCACTTCTAAGCTCTTAACACTCTGAAATTGATGGTGCACCTGACCGTTGAAGGAATGGAAAGAAACAGATATGTTATATTCTCTCACTTGGTCCATACATTCAACCTAATGTCTCAACTCAATTCCATCGATTGTCTTTCTTAAGAAACAAGCACATAAATCATGGCGAAGAGTCCTCTAATAATGAGTATTATCTTGCATGTAGTACAACGTATTTAGCTCCTCAAAAATTATTCTTTTTATGGTAACAATACTTAATAAAAAAAACTTATGTCTTACCTTTGGTCCTATATAAACGTATTTTCTCAAATAAATTAAGGCGCACATGAATATGAGAAAATATCACAACAAATAAGAGTTTCATACAAAATTGTATATGCCATTACTCGGTGGAATCAATTCTCATTTTCTCTACATGATTCTTGAATTTTAATAGTGGTATGCCTTTAGCCAAAATATTTGCAATCATCTATTTAGTGCTTACTTGCTTAATGTCGTTGATTACCTTTTTTGTTTTTCTTAGCCATAAACTTAGCAGTTGAATTTTCGCAGTAAATTCTCAATGGCCTAAAAATGGAATCCATAACTTTAAACTCATATATGAAACTCTTGATCCATACACGATATGAAGTAGTCTTAAAATAGGAAACGAACTCGGCTTCCATGGTGGAAGTAGCAATCAAGATTTGCTTGGCACTCTTCTATGATACAGCTCCACCATCCATCATAAAAATATATCTTGATGTTAATTTACGTGAATCAACACAGCTAGAAAAAATTGAATTTGAGTATCTAATCACTTCCAAATTATCCGTCCCTTTATACATAAGCATATAATTTTTGGTTCCTTGAAGGTACTTCGTTAATTTTGTGTTGTCTCTTGGATGGATTACTTTGATATCGTCCTACATTCCTATAAAAATGCAATGTCAGGCTTTGTGCAGACTTGAGCATACATCAGGCTTCCGATAGCGAAAGCATATAGAATGTTTTTTATTTGTTCCATTTCTAGATTATTTTTCGAGCATGAACATATCACCCTTCACAATGAGAGCTACACTTGGCAAACAATCCTTCATCCGGAGTTTCTCTAAAAATTTTTTGATATAAGTTTCCTGAGACAGACCCAAAATACCCCATAATCTATCTCTGTGAATCTTAATGCTAATGGCATAAGATACCTAAACCACATCCTTCATATCGAAATGTTTAGAGAGAAATTGTTTCACCTCATGCAACAAACCCTTATCATTGGTTGCAAGTAAATGTCATGTACGTATAAAATATGAAAACAAATTTTACTCACGCTAACCTTCTGGTATATACATTGATTCATGTGATTTTCAACAAATCCAAATGAAAAAATTACTCCATAGAACTTAAAATACCATTGACGGAACACTTATTTTAGACCTTATATAGACTTTTTAAGCTTAGAGACCAAGTGCTCACCATCATTAGAGGGGAATCCTTTATATTGTTTCATATAAACCTGCTCATCTAAATCTCCATTCAGAAATGTCATTTTCACATCCATTTGTTGCAGCTCAAAATCAAAATGGGCTACTAATGTCAAAATAATACGTAGATAATCTTTCTTAGATACTGGAGAGAAGGTCTCCGTGTAATCGATTTTCTCATTTTGAGTGAATACCATAGCCACAAGTCTCGCCTTGTATCTCTCAATATTTCCCAGTGAATCTTTCTTAGTCTTAAAGACCCATTCACAGCCAATAGCTTTTGCATCACTAGGCAACTCAACAAGATCTCAGATTCTGTTATTTTTTCATGGAGTATTTCTTCCTTCATGACATTGTACCATAATTCTAACTCTTTGCATCTCATGGCCTGTGAAAATGGCTCATGATCATTTTTGGTTCCAATACTGTAGTTAGGTTCTTTTAGGTACACTTCATAATCACTTGGAATTGCTAACGTTTTGTTCTAGTAGATATTCTTAATGTTGTACCATCATCTTCCTGAGAAGCTTGTGATTCAACTATTTGTTCAGGAGGTTATGGTAATCCCTGAATTACCTGATCTACTTGAACGTTGTCAATAGCTTGTGAAATTTTAACGATTGATTGTTCGACACCTGTTTGTACTTGAGGGATGCTGTGAAATATGACTAATCTGTCACTTGGAGTGGAAGGATGAAAGTCTAAATGATCATGCTCAGGAACTTTGTTCCTGGTTTGATCGCTCCCACTTATCAAGTTATTCTTAAGAAATTTAGCGTTTCTTTATTCCACAATCCTAATGTTGTGAGACGGACAGTAAAATCTGTATCATTTAGACTTTTCGGCATATCCAATGTAGAGATACGTATGTCATGAGTAATCAACAATAAAATTGATGAAATATTTTTGACCACGTGAGTCCATGTCTGTACTACATATATCATTATGTATGATTTCTAATATGTTCAAATTCCTATTAGTACTTTTCTTGGACTCGTTGGTCTGCTTTACCTTAATGCAGTCCACATATGTATCAAAATCAGTGAAATTTAGAGTACTAAGTACCCCATCATTTTTTAATCTTTTAATTCTTTCTATAAAGATATGTCCTAATTTCATATACCACAATATATGTGAGTTTTCATTATATTACACCGTTTAGTGTTAGTGTGAACATGCATTGAACTATAAGCGATATTATTTTATAAATTAATATAATAAAGACCACTAGACAAAATATTATTCCCAACACAATTAGAATTATATAATAAACTGAATGATGCGTTTGAAAAATTAAAGGAATATCCTAAGGGTATAAGTCTGAAAATAGAGATCAAGTTTCGTGAAAAATTTGGAACATAAAAAGTCATATCTAATTTCAAAACAAAGTCACTACTTAAAGTTAAAATACATGTTCCTGTAGTATTCACATGTGAGCCCATCTTTTTTCTGTATAAGATATTTTGCCCACTTCCAACTAACTTCCTTAGATTTTACATACTCTACAAAGAGTTTGCAATATGAATTGTAGATCTAGAGTCAATTCACCAGGTGTTAATATTTTACATTAATCATATTAGATTTATATCAAACAAATGAGATTGGATTACCTTTATCCTCAATCCATTTCTTGAATTTGGCATAATCTTTCTACACGTGTCCCTTCTTTTTAAAGAAGTTACACTTGGCCTCTTTCTTAATATCAGCTCGGGGTGGTATTTTACCTTTCCCTTGTGATTGACTCGGGCCCTTCCCTTCATACAAGTTGTAGTAAGCATTTCACTTTCACATTGTTCCATTACTAGCCTCCCTTCCTCTTGAACACACAGTCATTTATTCATTGATTGACCATTTATCCTTATGTGTGTTGTACTAGATTTTGAAAGGCATGTACTGTTGTGGGAGGGTATTCAAGATGTAGTATACAATGAATGATTTAGACATCTCAACCTCGATATTCTTAAGTTGAACCATAATGTCTCTCATCTGTATGATGTGCTCGCGCACATCTTTCACACTAGTGAGCATTAATGATAAGAATTTCATTATAAAGGTGCTTACTAATACCTTATCTGAAGTGACGAATTGATCATCAATGACTTTTATCGAGTCCTAAACCTTGTCATGCTAATCGGCGGGACCACGTATACCAACAAAAAATTTAGTCCTTATGAATATCACGCTGAGGCAATTAGATTGCTCTCATTTTTCATAAAGCGTAATGTCTGGTGCAGTACTGACATCAGTGATTTCAAGTGGTTCGTCTTTCTTAATAGCATAATTAATATCCATGCACCCTAAATGGAGAAGAATTCTCTCATTCCATACTTTGTTGTTATCACCCTTTAATTCAAGAATATCACTACGAATATCAGAAAAAATAGTAGGTTGTGAAGTTGGATAATATTAAAAATTGTTTATGTTAAGATTGAGGCTTAATTGAATAGATTACATGTTTTACCA
>CAIGRP010007469.1:0-10092 GCA_903798385.1 Fraxinus cuspidata
CTATTACGATCGTTGATTGTCAAAGATCATCGGTCATCAGTCACCGGTCAACAATCAATGATCTCCGCCCTAGCTAAATGACAATCCTGAATTCGCCCCTGCTTGCACCTTCACATTCTTTCCTCCTTAGATAAATGAAATCCATGATATGAAAAGGCAATTAAAAGAAACTGATTATCCAACTGAGCAAATCTTTGTATACAACTTCTCTGCCTACTTATAATCTTTCAGTTTCAATTTGTAAGTTGCATTGTTCAAGTTGCAAGTGATTTTTAGTGCTTTCAACTGTTTCTTTTCATCGAAAGAGGGGTCATACCAAATGTACTTGGTTGCCCGAGTTCAAAATCCTGACTTAAAGATACACAACAAATATTACTTTGCTTTCAAATCAAATGAAGTCAGAATCCATTGAGAATGGTTACCTTTTCATATCTCTTTGAGGTTTTCACATATTTCCTGACTTTGAACAAGACTTTGCCTTGTTCCTTTTTCTTACTGACAATCTCAATATTTTCTTAGTGTTCATATCCCAAGGAAATAAAAGTTAGTTTTCAAAGAAAGAAATAGAGGCGAAAATGGGTTCAAATGGATGAAATATTCCGCACAATTAAATATGCAATTAAAAGCGAAAATGTAAAAAAAATGAAAGATAAGAACATTTTTCACAATAATAGTGAAAGGTAGGAACATTATGCTCTAAGATTTAAGATGACATATTAGTTAATGCTACATAATTGTTGACCTGTAAGCATCTTTTACTGAACGAATTTGCAACATTCTTTAATATAAATTTTGATTTAAGATTTTTACTTGAAAAGAAGAATTCCAAAATCATTTGTGGTTGAACACCCTTACTATTTCACGTCCACAATTTTGCATTTTTCATCATTCATATGTTTAGGGCTGAGCAACTTCAATCAGGTTGGTTGGGTTGGAAAATCAAAATTAAGGTTGGGTTGGGTTGGGTTGGGTCATGGGTTTTGAATTAAAACCCAACCCAATGAATTAAAAAATTTTAGTTACCCAATGAATTAAAAAAATTAACAATTAAAGTGGAAAAACCTAAATAAGCATAATAGTTGAGACAAGAGGACTTAAAATGTACAAATGTCCCTTTTCTTAGATAGACTGACTGATATGAATACTATGTACAAATGCAAAATATTGACGATAAAATAAAAATTAAGGATGTGATAATGAAATGAATAAATTTCCAAAAAATTGCAAAAAGAAAATGCTCTATAGTTTCAAACTTATTTATACTTTATTTTTCAGAAAGAATTCCTTAATTTTAAAAAACATATATTTTCAAATGGTTTTGAGCTTTAAAAAATTGTTCAAATTCAAGAAAAAATAAAAAATAACTAGATTTAACTTGAATTGGGCTCAAGCCCAAATCGACCCAATCTTGGTCGGTTTAGGTTGGGTTTGGGTTTGTGTTGGATAAAAAATCAACCCAACTCAACCCATGCCTAGCCATACATATGGTCTCAATCTAAAAAAACAATGGAAGGTGGTTTTTATCAACAATCTAATTGTCAAATTTTGTGAGATTTCATGTCAAAAATGTGTTCTAGGCACTAGTCTATTTTGGTGTAATTTTTCATACAAATTTTCACACTATTGCTGTCACCTTTTTTTTTTCTCTTCTTGTCCTAAACAAGTATTAGAAATTGAGGAAGTTGAACAGAGGTTGAGGGAAGTGAATTTGAATTCCATTTAAACTATTCCCTATAGCCAACTTTAAGGTCTTGTGGGTTAGGTCATCCTACATGTGTGACCCACGATCCGATTTTTACGACATCTTCCACTCGCATATGATAAGCTTGACCCGAACCATACAGACAATGGATATCACCTTTAGATCATTCTAAAGATCTATTTCACAAAGATTCATATAGCAAATACATCATGACTAACGAGTACATATTAGAACTCACGGTATTATAAATCTCTTAGGGATATATATGTAACTCTACTAGAGGAGTATCACATCTCGCTATACCGCAAACTCATTTTCCAACATCAAGTCGAGTATTTTCGATCTCTCGAATATGGAACATATTTGAACTCCATATTGTATTTTTCTATTCACAATTATGTTCTATAACCTAAACGGCTAATATAATTGTTCGGTCGGATAATACAAACTGAAAAGTTGGTCAAAATATTTTTCATTTCCTACTTGGATTCTTAACTTTAAATCAGTTGCTTTCTAAACATGTTTTATCAAATCGAATCAATCTTAATTATTGGTAACATGTTAAAGTAGAAATATTGAAATAAGATCTCAAGAAATAGTAAATAATAATAAAAGTATATATGAGGTTATATAAACCTCAAAGTCTCATACCATGAGGAAGCATCGATTCATTTACTCATTTATCCAATATCGGTAGTAAAGGAACACGAGGTATGAAATACGTGCTACATTGTTTTCTTTCTCTCTTAGGGCATATATTATATCCTTTAAAATAAATAACACTGTACAGATAATTGTTCAGGCATTCTCGATACCTAACTTAAGTTCTCATTTATCTTGGCAATCTAAAAATGAGAATTTGACCTGACTACTAAACATGTTAATTGATGGCATATTCCATTTTGATTGCTTGTAGTAATTCTCATATTGATATTTCATCAAGAACAATAGATAATGTGCACAATATGATTACTTTGTCTCATCCAATACATTCCGAAATTGTCTAACTTGATTGCTCGTGTAAGTGAGTCAATCTTAACCTATTCGACATAATTTATATGTGCAAATAAATCATTATCTAGTAATCACAATAATGCATTACACATCTATGGACATCAAAATCTATCAAGAGTTCTCATATACATAATATTGTATTTTACACAATTCTAGAGATTCTACATTACTAACAAGTGTGTGTCCATATATCTTTAGATCATGATGATTACATATCATCATTTTAGTAGATATATTGTAAATGCACTTTTTTAGCTAATATCTCTTACATAAATACTATAAAGCGTTTGATTCCATCATGATATTTGAGATCCGTAACACACGTGATAGTTGCATAATTATCATAGATTTCATATCCTCAACTAGTATCGTTATATGCTCAATACATCTACACCAAAAAATTTCATGTGCTGCTAAGATACACTAGAAGATCCGTCTCTTGCAACTCTATATAGCAAGTGTGCATAAGTTTAATATATGTATGTGCTCGACTAGGTCTCTTCTTTAGTAAACTTCTGCATACTTTTTCAATTTCAATTTATTACCTCGACAACAAACAAAATAACTAATAACACTTTTTAGGTATCATAGTATCATTTTTAAAATTAACATTAATACTTATGGACTAGATCCATGGTATGACAAATGTAGGACAAGTATATATCATAGCTTACTTTCAATTTCCTAACTGTACTAGATATTGTTCTTGGATATATCTTTGTGCATTTATGGAGGTCTTGTGACATAGCAAGAAGACTAGAATAATCTTTTAACACAAAGTATATAATTATCTAAACTTATGTTCTTCATCTCAAAGATTGAGGACAACAATTTCTAAATGGTGTAAATATAGTACTTTTCATGCTTAGCCAATATGATGTTGTCAAGAATTACTATCTACCATTAGACTTTTACATAAATATAGAGATCTTCATTCATCTGATGAAATTTGTATGAGATTTAAACCCTGTCAAAACTCAAATATCAGCGTCAAGATGACTATATTAGGCCACGACTGTAATTAAGAAATTACTACAATATTAAAAGGCCTTTAACTATGAAATCTACAAGTTGACGCGTGTAGATTTCTTCAATCAATTTTCAGTTGAGAACGAAAAATGTATTCTCTATGTATATTGTTGTAACTTTAAATATAAACGCACCATCATAGCTAGTATATGTGTACAAAAGTGAATCTCAGTGTAATGAAAAAATGTTTATCTCACTCAATACACTCATATTATGTTTAACCTTTTTCTCGCAAAAAATAAAAATAAATTTTGTTTATCTTAAACTCATTAGCCTTTCGTTCGAATTTCATGAACCCGAACGTTCTAAAAAAAAATTATATGTCCAGTTACAACTTCCACTACATCTCAAATTTGGTTAGAATTCTGTACTCCATCTATTCTTCCATCACTTTCATCAAATTTTTCTTTGTATTCCTATAAATAAGGGGTTTTGGTGATCTAAGAAAATTTGAAAATAGATTGTTCTCACTAAAAAATTGATTACTCCCGCTTGTATCAAAAGCTCAAAACAACTCCTATGTAATTTAACTGATTCGCATCATTCTTTATATTAATTTCACCAATATTCTCCAAATCTCTCTCACTTGCTAGAGAAAATGTCAGATGTCCCAAAATTTCACTTATGATCAAGTACCCTTTGAAGTAATGTGTATCTCATAGAAATATATATTGTTCTTAACAATCTCATTTTGAAAAATATAAACTTATATAGTTTATTACGAGTCTAAAATAACCCACATTTTGGTTTTCTATATGTTCAAAGTTTATATCATACTAAATGTACTAATATTGAGAGAACTCCATTGTGTGACACATTTCAGTTAATTAATACACTTTCCTAAAGGAAATAAGTAGGTTGTATTGTATTATTTCAAACCTTACCACATACAGTAATATTTCATCTTTACTCTCAATACACCATATAGTTTTGGTAAACAAGAAACAATCAATTCAGTATGAATTTCTCTTTCATTACTTAGATCATTGAACTTTCATGATACAAATTCACACTCTTAAGTAGTTCTTAAAATCTTTACTCTCAAAATATGATTTAATGTCTAAATCAATTCAATGCCTTTAACTCATGAAAATAAAAAATGCAACTGAATTGCGTGAATCCATATATAAATAAAATGAAAATATGAGGTTCTATTTCTATCTCTCACAATCATAGCTCAAAAAAAAAAAAGAAAAAAAACCGGACGGACTAACTATATGGAAGTTTAGCTCTTATAATCTTTGAGTGATTTTCACAACTTAAAACTTCGAACCATTGCACAATTATTAAGAACTATAAACATTCTCACTATGAGTACGCATAGAACTACCAAGGAAAAGTTCAAGTTAAAAGATCACTATTACAAGAACTATATTTGAGATTAAGTTCACTAGGGTCTTTGATGCCATCATGATATCAAATTGGATGTTAGTTTGTCCACCTTGCAACATTAAGTAGCATGTACAGTCTATAAGCCACCACTTTATCTTTATTATGGCATATATCTATACCAAGTCAAAAACTCGACGATAGTCTAACAACATCTTGATATCATGTAAGTTGGTTTTTTAACTCTTGAATCCAATATTCATACAAGATAAGATCTAATAAGTAGCGTTTAGCACGTAGATAACACTAAGAGGAATATAAATTGGAATTCTTATATGTACTAAAATATTGTTATATAAGCATGTCCTTGAGAAAATTGACGAAGTGTCAATAAAGAAAATAGATACTTTAACTTATAAGTCTCATTAATTTCATAGCTTCCAACTATTGGAAAGACACTGTTTGAACTTACTACTCATCTGAAAAAAAAAATGATCAACTAAAAATGTTAAACATTAAGTTTATATTTTGAAAATATATGGTTAAAAAGTAAGGAATTGTTGAAAATGAATTTAGAAAAAAAATGAATTTTGGGGAAATGAGGGCTCAAACAAGGTTTAAGTTAACAATATCAACTCAATTACATTTGAAAATAAGATCATCTACACTTTTCTTGTATTTGAAAAAGTTTTTGATTTCTATTCTCTAGAGTAGTATGACCCCCATCAATTCTAATATTGTGCGATTGATGCTCTCCAATGCATCACGTTCTTTAGTACACCCAAAATCTTATCGTGCCAAATGTCCCATTTAGCTTATCAATTTTGTAAAGGTCAACAACTATAGATTTTGATTCCACAAACTATCAGATTTTAGAGACAATAATATATTTTTTTTTATCAATGCCCATTTATTCACATATACCATTTTGCATTTATGGAAATTTACGTATATGGTAGTTCAATATTAAGTATGGAGTCGAAAGTTCACTTTTTTACCAATCATCATCCACAATCCTAATGTTTAACTATTATAAAATTAATTTCATAATGCAAATTTTCATAAGTTATATGCGAGATTGAATTAATTCTTCCAATCTTAGAACTCCCACTCAGTTACCTGATTAAATATTTATATGTGAGTTTTTCTCTAAATCTTGCAATTATCAAACTATCACTCAATCAATAACCAATAGACCGAAGTAAGAATCTCACTCATTTTACTAACCTTAACATTTGTAAAAATCCATGAATTATTAGATATAATGTAATTCAATAAGACAATATCATAATATGCAATAAGAGCATAAACAATTACATTTATCCAATTATAAAATGTATCACGATATTGCAAATTAACTATTTTCCAGTATTTATAAATCATATTCTAAACTTTAATTACATTAAAAGGTACATTAACCGCATGAAAATATAATATTTATATACTAAAAAAAATTCAAAATAACACAAGGACCAAAAAGTAATATTCAAAATTACGATAGGACCCCATGTGCTCTCATGCACCCATGATGGTTCAGTGTTTTTTTTGGTTGGGACACGTGACATGCGCCCCCAATTGCACTGGATGCGCCATCCATCTCGAAGTTTTTACCTCAACTTTTTTCAATTGCACCCCTAATTTCAACGTTCTAAGTTCATCTATGTGATCAAAATTTAAGGGTCTGTTCTATTTGTGTGTCAGTTTTGTGTTTTGAGTTTTGAATTCATTTTGTGTTTTGTGTTTTGAGTGTCTATTTTGAGATTTTTGAAAATGTGTTTTTTTTGGCATTTTGAAAAATTGTTTTGAAAACGCCCAAAACGCGTTTTGAAAATTTTGACTTGATTATAACTGAAAACACCAAAAATGACAAATTTGTCGTTTGGATTTTCTTTACAAATTTTTAACTTGTTTTCAAAAATGNACTGAAAACACTCAAAACGACAAATTTGTCGTTTTGTGTTTTCTTTGTAAATTTTTAACTTGTTTTCAAAAACGCGTTTTTGAAAATGAGGAAGAGAACGCATTTTCACTGTTTTGAAAAATCGAAAACAGAAAACGGCTTTAAAATTGTAAAGAAAACATGCCCTAAAAGTTTCATACTTAAACATTGTGTTTGGAACAACAACACAACACATGGAGAATCAGGGTGAAAAAATCTTTTTACTTACTGCATGATAATCAATAAACAGAAAGCCGTAAATTTTAATGTTTTTGCATAATTGAATAGGGTTTCAATTTTCTCCCAAATGCATAATAAAATTGATGAATTTTGCAGGTGAAATCTACAACATAGCAGATACAAAATTCAAAATTTTCATTAATTTTAGGTATCTATTTTTTTAAAAAATGCCATTAAAAACCACACAGGGTTTCAAAATTTAGCATACAAGATTCATAAACCATTTGAATTATGTAATATCATATTTAAATATGAAATATTGTAAGGAATTCAACCTTAAGACTTTGATGCCCATTAAAGACTTTGCAACACTCTTTAACATAAATTTCGGTTCATCGTTCTTACTTGAAAAGAAGAATTCAAAGGATTTTTTTTTAATAGAATCATTTTGCTATTTCATGTCCCCAATTTTGCATTTTTCAGCACTCTTATGATATCAATCTCAATCACAATAAAAGGAGATTATTATCTGCAATTTAAATGCCAAATTTTGTGAGAGTTCATGCTAAAAATGTGGTTCTAGGCACCTTTTTATTTTGGTGTAATTTTTCATACGAATTTTCACACTATTGCTTTCGTCTTTTTTCTCGTCCAAGATTAGTGTAGAAAGTTGAGGGAAGTTGAATACAGGTTAAGGGAAGTTGTAAGTTTGAAGTCTATTCAAATCATTCCTTCCAATTCACTTTAAAGTCATGCGGGCCAGATGACCCCACATGGACGATACACAACTCGATTTTTCTAACACTTACGATTTGCATTATATAATCCATTATGTAAATTTTTATATATATGTAGCAAGATCATTAATCAATTATAGGTACACAATAAAGTGAAATACAAGAAAAAATCATTCTTTATTTCATATGCATTGTTTAGTTCTCTAACATGTATTGGAGGAAAAATACTCTATTGAGTAATTTTATTTCCAGTCTTTCCTTCTTACTTTCTCCTTTGATTCCGCACTTCAAAATGTCCACTAAGTCCAACAACTACTCCACAATAACAACCCCCACCCCACCCATTGCATCTCATAGCCCATCTCTTCTCATGATACTTTCTTATACTGAAGAAATCTTTTGTGACAATATTGAGGATGTTAGAATCAATCAACCAACTTAATATCATTCAGAATCCATGGAATTGCTTGTAATACACTGTTGTGTATATAATGTGAATGAAAGCAAATGCTCATTGAGCTGAAAGCTCTCACAAAATAATTTCAATCTTTCACTTGGTATTAGAGCCATATGGCTAACACCAGTACATGAAACCAATCTCCTCCAACTGAGTCGAGCACTACACCATCCATTAAAACTACTGTAAACCATATTTCACCATTTGGGATGAATCTTACCCAAACTCCATCGGTGAAACTGGACAAAGATAACTTCCTACTATGGAAAAACATGATTATGCCCGTAATCAAAGTTAATAAACTAGAAGGCTATCTGATGGGGACAAAGCAATGTCCATTAGGCCTAGGCGCGGTTTGGTTTGAGTCGATTTTTGCTTCAATCAGAAATCAAAACCAAATTAGCCGATTTTGGTGAATTTCAATCCAAACCAACCCACTCTAGCTCTTAAATCGAACCAACCCATACCAAATCAGTTTGGTTTGGTTAGTCGGTTTGGACTTTTAGTCCAAATTGATTTTTTTAAAAAATTGTCTAAGTTTTGGAACCACTTAGATTATAAGAACTAAAATAACTAAATAAATTTATATTACAAGAACTATTGACTAACGAATAAAAATCAAGTTAATAGAGATAGATTAATAGAAAACTTAAGAATTTTGTTGCTTTTTTATGCATTATGTAGCCTGATTGCTTGAGTATGAAAAATGCTAATTATAACATAATGAGCTTGTGAGAGAAAATTTCCAATGTTATTATTTTTTGTCAATATGATAGATTGAAAGTAATCAAGATATATTTATGAGATTATGACTTATCTTTTGATTTTAATTTTTCCTAAATAAAAGGGTAAACATTTAAGTGGGTTGTGACAGTTCGGTTAACCAACGATTTAAGGTTTCAAATCATGGCTGAACTGACCCACCATGATTTTGTTTAAAAAAACTAAACCAACCCTTAAATGTGTGAAATCAACCCGAACTAACCTAAGTCGAGCCGATCTGGTTTGATTGGTTTAGTCAAATTTTTCAAAAAAATTTTTTTTTTGCTTAAGACAAGTGTCCACCTACGTTCTTAGGTAAGCAAACCACCACTGGTGGAGGAGAAGCCATAGAGATGACTCGGAATCCTGAGAATAATAGATGGACGTCAACCAACTAGTTGTTCATGGGAATGTTTTATTCATCCATGACTCATGAAATAACAATGAGTTCAAGCAAGTTATGTAGTGCAGTGGAAGAAAGCTATGGTATATTGAACAAATCAAAGGTCGTATTCCTTATTGGAGAGTTGCAGAGGACTAGGAAAGGCCATGACCATGGACCAATATCTTACTAACATCAAACAACTAGCTTATAACCTGTAAATAGCTGAAAAAACTATTGATCACGATGATTTTGTAACTTGATGAAGAATATACACCCATTATGGTGCAGATCAATATTAAGGATAACATATCTTGGTATGAGCTATCTCACGTTCTTATGAAATTTGAGAGTAGACTTGAATATTTGAATTAAATTAAGAATAACTTAGCATCAGTAAATTTTGGTTAGTCAAACGTGTAGCTAGCTCAAAGAACTGGCTCAGGTGGTGATAGAGATTTTAGAGGGGCTAATGTTGACCTATGGTCAAATCGTATATTTTGATTATAACAAACAAGTTATGTTTATCTCTAATGTAATCCTTAAATTGGTTACATGTTG
>CAIGRP010007471.1:0-10203 GCA_903798385.1 Fraxinus cuspidata
CAATTAGTTGTTTATTTTTTATTTTATTTTATTTTATTTTTGTTTCATTTGAATAGAAGGGTAAAATCGTCATTTTATTGGAAAAATGTTGAAAAGGACCTTTTGCGCAATGAAATGTGGGAGGTAAGGGTGAAAATGCCAAAAAATGAAAGGTATGGACGTTTTGCACAATAACATTGAAAGGTAAGGACGTTTTGTGCTATTTACCCATTTTATCAATCTGGCAATAAACTAAAAGGAGTTCAACTTTAACTTACTAAACTTCATTTTTCCTTCATTCATTCTCCTGGAGAATGTGATTCGTTGGTGATGAACAAAGTGCATGTTATTCAACTTCAGTGACCATTTGAAAGCACTTCAAAGTACAGCGAGTAAAACATGACGATGATCAAAATTTAGCATCTAAACAATTAACTTGGAATTTCAAACGTGATAGTCAAGTCGAATTCCGTCTGTCCATGTAAGCTTTAGCAACTACATGGGTGATGGATGGAATGCAATTTAAACAAGCTCATTGACCATTTGAAAGCAATTCAAAGTACATCGAGTAAAACATGATGAGAGGTAAAATTCAATATGTAATGAAACAATTAACTCTCAATTTTAGCCTTCCGTCTCACTTGCCTTCGTCCCCCATACTCTTCATTTTTTATTCTTTTCTTTATTTTTTGTGATGTCATTGAAAAGCAAAACTAACCTATGGGGATAAATTTAACATTTTTAAGTAAACTAATTTCACACATTTGTGAGCTGTCTTCCAAGGTTCCAACTTTCAGACAATGTCTTAAAAAAAAAAAATAATAATGTTATTTATTATTATGATGATACATCATCGATAATGTAACAATTTATGTGAAATAATGAAATTGGACAATTCAATTTATATGCGAAAAAGGAGGGGAGAGAGAAAAATGTAATGGATAATGGGTTGCCACATCACAAATAATTTATCATCATATTGATAAATAACATTACTCTTAAAAAAATATGGTGTTTAGCGGTTGGATTATAAATTAAGTATTAAATTGTAATGGTTGATGATAATTAATAATTGAGTTAATTACACCAATCGTACCTAAGTTTTGTGCAGAATTTCAAATTGGTCCTTAAAATATTTCCTCCCCATATAAACGCTATATCAATAAAACAATTCAATTTTTCATTTCTGAAAAACTAAAAAAATAAACAATTACTTTGCACATGATGCCCTCGCCTCCCCAGCCAAACCCTTTTCCCCACTCAAAACTTGCATTTTACGTAGCCAAACCTTTTTATTTTTCTTTATTTAAGGAAATTGTAGTCCACTCAATTATTAAAACTAACATATAATCTGAATTTCTTAGATTAAATATTTATAAATTCGTTCCAAAAGTACTTTTACAATGGTGAAATTGTAAATAAATTCAACGACCAATAAGGTAAAAAAAAATACTTTTGCAGACTACTTTGGGATTTTGTACAAGCTTTCAGTGACGATGGGTGGAATTAACTCTCAATAATTAGTGCAAGGCAAATCACAACTTTCTACTTTCTTGACTCTCTTAAAAATCAAAATGTTTTACGTAGAAGAAACCTGTCTCAACCACCCTCTATAACTTAATCAAAAAATCACTGGCAAACCCAACTGTATTTATTTATAAAACTCCTACAACAAATTGAAGCATGAATAAAGTCCGCTAATTGAAGTCTACTGTATTTATAAAACTCCTAAAAGAATTCTACAAACAAAAACCTAGCAAAAATGTCCAATTCTACCAGCACTGCAACCTCAAACCAAAGTGTAGTCACACAAACCTACAATGGTGCCGGCAACTTTATCCGGCTGCTCCCCACCGGAACCGTCTTCACTTATCAGTTCCTAAACCCCTTGTTAACCAACAATGGCAAGTGTCACACCATTAACAAGTACTTATCTTCCATACTCATCTCCCTTTGTGGGCTTTCGTGTTTTTTATCTACATTTACCGACAGTTATACCGACAGCCAGGGGAACACACACACTGGTATAGTAACAAGAAAGGGCATATGGGCTCCTACTGATAATGCGGGCTCACAAGATCTGTCATCTCAAAGGCTTCAATTAGCAGACTTTATTCATGCTTTGTTTGCAGTTATTGTTTTTGCTGTTGTGGTTTTATTAGACCCTAATTCAGCGGACTGCTTTTTTCCTGCATCATTTAGGTCTACACAGAAGATTTTGCTTACAGTGATGCCTGTAGCAATTGGGGCAGTTTCTGGTTCTGTTTTTGTGGCTTTCCCTTGCAACCGACATGGATTAGGGTATCCTAATACAAGCCAGGCTTCAAGTTCTACCCCAGCTACTTCAGCACAATCTTAGAAATATAAACTTTTTTCTCTTTTCTATGCATACATGGCATGTGTTATTGCGTATTAACTCATTGTACTATATGTAAAATAGAATACAATATTGGTTTTACGAATAAATTCTTAACTTAAAAGGCCCACCCAAATGGCCACTAAATCATATAAATAGTAGCCACAATCACAGGTGCATAAATAGAAATATTAGAATTTACAAATGACAAAAAACTTAAAACATACTTGTTCTCTAGAAGTATACATATGAAGGCAGACATTTTGCACCATATCTGAAGCTGGAGACTCGCACTTTGCTCTATCAGTGAAATTACCATAATCTGTTCCATGGTTCAAAGAAAACTGCGATTAGAATATAATTAATCTAATCAATAACCAAAATGATTTGACCAAAAAAGCAACACACCAATACGAAGAATTGTTATCAATGTTTATTCTTCATATTTTCCTTATTTCCGACTTGGACGAAATCCCGCTGATTTTATGACTTTATTGGATAGGTCACTTTAAAGAGAGCAATCCTATGGGGAAGCATTGTTTGCCAAGGAATAAGGAGGGAAAAATGGCTGAAAATCCTGCCATTACCAAGCCAAGCTATCCTAGATACGTGTAGGATAGCTTTTGAAAATTATCTTATGTTCACTATAAACACCATATCTATTCGTTCACTTCCATGGGAACTGCCATCAAACTCAGGGGTCCGCTTCAGTGGAATTATACCGAGGAACTCTTTTCTCAACACCTTCATATATCCACTGCTCAACGGTGAAATAAAGTGGCATGTGCCTAATTTGAATGTTTCGGCCAATGAAGGAATATGTGCCTAATTTGTGAAAGAGTAAGGACCTAAGGCTTCAGTATAGATTAGGGACTCCAAATGCTATATGTCTCAAAGATTGAGGACCCCATTGTAATATCCCCGTAATATAATTAACCTGGGCAGATCCACTTGTGTCGAAAATACGATTAAAAATGCTACAAATCACATGCAAACTTGGAGTGCATTTGGGATTCTAGGAGTGATTTCTAGAAAATAATTGTAATTCTATATTTACCTTATTTATAATATACTCTGCATATCAAGCCTTTAGACTCAATAGAGTTGCTATATAAATTGTTAGATATTAATTCTTTAACCCAAACAAACTTATTCTCCTTGAGTCCCTGATTTTGAACCACCATAAGTGCTACAACCATCTTCATTCCAGATGGCAATAACACGTTCTAATTCATGCTTGTTTTTGTCTTCCCTTGACCCTTTGATCTTATAATATCCCAGAGCACCACCATGATCACAATTTCATTTTTTAGTTGCTCTTAGTACCAAGATTAGCCTCCCCTAATCCATTATTTAACCAACTAAAACCATCATTACAAACACATTACTTCCCAATTAAAAAATTGAATAGAAACCAAGTCATAACACCCTCTATAGTTCACGCCAATCAAACAAGCCCGAAAAACTGGAGCTTAGGGCTAGAATAACAGGAAGGTGCCAAGAAGGTTTTAAACGTGCATCAGCATTTCCTTCTTCAAAACAAATGCAAGAGAATCTTCTTCAGTTCTCAATCCTTTACCAACACATGCAGGTTGATAACAAAATTATTCAACTGTTCAATCACATGATTCTTGTCAAAAGACATAGTCAGCAAAAGAAACTAACAAGAGGATTTCGACATGGAGATTATGGGGAACAATTTCCTAAGAATCTCTAATGGCTACATTCAGAATGCATGAAATTGATGAGTGAAGCAATACATATGATATGCCAGCTTGGAGTGGAAAAGAAAGTAATTCAGATCTGGACTACATTCTTTTTTCTAGAAAAAGAAAATATTTTGATGGCTTGTGATACAAAAAGCACCAGCTTAGATAATTCTCTTCTGCACAGATTATCTAATGTCAGGATGGCCTCACATGCCGCTGTCCAAGCCAAGAGAGCTGGCATTAACATAGCAGCCAACACTCAATAAAACAAAAAAACACTGTCCACCAACCAACCTTTGTTTCATGAAACATGTCATTAGTATTTCCATATACTGGAAGCATAACTGTTAAGACTGAATCCATAAAATATCATTCACAGCATCTGTATTTGGAATCAATGAAATAAAGAGCAATCCAGCCTCTTAAAGGTCACACGGATGTGTTGCGTGCTATAATATCATGTCATACAGTCCTACATATTATAGAGTAGGTCTAATATAATTCTTTTTGGAGTATATCTATTTATAAGAATCGGTACTTGTTTTGGTTCTTCCATTCAATTTTAACTTTACAGTAGGAAAGATGGGATTCCTGGAGTGATTCCTTATAAATATATTCTTCTTTCTATTCTTCATACTATTCTCTGCAGTATCAAACGTTAAGACTCAACCAATTCATTACTTGCCAATCTAAGCCCATGTTGGGTTCTATTTTAATTTTAGTGCATTTTTGTATTTCTTCTTTTCAACCACACATTTTTCAATAAAATAACATTACACGAAAACCTAAAACTTTTCCTTTTCTTTTTAACCATACGTTTTCCAAAATACATTTTCTCCCAAAATCAAATTAAAATGGAGCCCAAACATGGGCTAAACTTGTAAAAAAAATCAATTCCAAAACCCCCAGTATTTCATGTCCAATATCACTATTGAAAAGGTGAAGCCTCAGATTAGAAGGACACAGGTCCTAAGAAGGATTTAAAAAAGTACCAGCATTTCCTTTTGCAAAACTAATGTAATAACCCGTAAACCTTCTTCAATTGGTACTCAGAATGAACAACGTGAAAGGCTCAAAACTTGGCATAATAAAGACCTCTGATAATCCCAAAAGGACCTCCTGAATGACAAGCAATACATATGGCAGTAATCATAATGTTAAAAAACGCGTACAGTAGGCATTCACCATCATGCACATACCACACACACACACACATATAGAGAGAGAGGGATAAACATACTCGATTCAATTTGGGAATGTATAGCTTAAACCTGGTGCGAAAGAGCCTTGATGAACAAACTGCGAAATTAAAATAATGAAAAAAAAATGAATATTGATTTCTGATTGATGTCGATACTACATCAAAGATATTGCATGCTCTAAATAAATAATGCCAACAAAGGAAATTCAAAACTTACCTGTGTATCAGATCCAAGTTGAGTTCCATAAGTTACCTGTGCATCAGAACCAAGCTGAGTCCCAACCATATCCTTCTTCCCAGATCCATCAGCACCCCTGGCAGATCCCTTGGCATCACCCTGAAAATTGATGACAGCTATCACCACATGGATAACTAAATGAAGTTAAAAGGTGCAGTAGATAATGTGAAGTAAAATGCTGATACATACCTCCAACTGTAACATCATAGCCATTCCACAAAATCGATCAAACAAAAAAAGTCAAAGAGTCAGGTTGAAGCCAATCACTCGTTTAAAACTTCAAAGTTAAATAAATACGAATTTCTGAATGGCGACCAAAGAGAGGTCAAATGAACTAGTGAAACACAGAACAGACAAGATTCCTTTTCCTTTCTTCCTTTACTTTACCAGGCCTAACAGCAAATAAATGCAGTAACAGTAAAGGCTCAAATTTCAGGAGGGAAAAAAAAAAAGGATACAAGAAATTTGTAACTACCTCTCTGTACCTAGCCAAATAGGCCTTGAGTGGAGTAATGTAATCTTCAAAACCTAAAGTTGCCATTGCCCAGAGCAAATCATCCCCATTAACAGTTTTCCTTTTCTCTTTTTGGCACTTGTCGCTTGCTCTGCACAACATAACAAATTGCTGTTATCAAGTTCAAAAAACAAAAAAAATCAAATATCACAACAGCTTAATCGACTCAGTACAACAGTTTTTTCAAATTCTATCTCAGTTTTTGATCAACATGAGTTTCTTCATTGACAATTTTAGGGTGATAACAGCATCAACATTTTTCCACGAGTTTCAAGAAGAAGGCACACAGTTCTAACCTCCGAAGCATCCTCAACAAAATCAGCCCAGTATTTGTCCAGTAGTGAGGTCTTTTGATGCTCACCACATTAGTAAATTTGTATTCCTCTTGTTCAAAATTCCCTAATAAAGCAGTGGATACCCTCCCCTCCCCCAACAAAAAAAAATAATTAAATAAAAAATAAAGGTTCCCTCCTCCTTCACTCTGTAGATGTTAGGCTAACTTCCTATCCATGGATGTTTCTCAACAAATATCACTTTCACATCTAGATGCTAAATTTGCCAAATCAATGTTAGCTATAAAACATTGAGGAAAAAGAGTAAAATCGATTTTCGTTTGGATACAACAATTAAATTCTCAAGCAATAAAAACTGCACCTAACATATGGGGAAACTTCTTAATTGATAACTTTGTACACACAATTTACTTGAGCAAATCCCAGAATTCCAACAACTCCCACTTGAGCTACACAAGTCACATTGTCACAAAATTAATCTACCAGGTACAAGAGTATGAGCGATCACTCATATTTAAACTGCATACCCATTATTTTTTTTATTCAATAACTTTGACCTATTTAAGGAGAACGCAAATTTTAAACTACATAATAAAACGAGCAGGCAACCAGCCAAAAATCAAGGAATGGATATGATTAATTGTTTGCCATTTGCATGGAAGCTATTAATGCCTCTTCAAAGTAAAGGACGAAGGTAGGACAATAAAGTAATCTTTCGTCAATGAGAAAAAATAAAATCAAAAGAAAGGGAGGAAGGGAGGACAACCACACAAAGTTTGTAGAGGCAATACAGTAATTTAATGGATAAATTGATCGTGCCGATAAGATTGTTCTAGCCATGATCATATGTTGGTTGTTTGCACAATAATTAGTGTGTCGACATCCATTATCTCGCACTAGAGATCATATTGAATGGGTAAATACTTTGAGGGTAGTTTATGGGGCATAAACAGTTACAATTCTCAAATTTGTAGATTAAGTGATCAAGGTATTTTCACACCCGATATATGCCACCTCAGAATGTTATATTGGGTTCCATTTTTTGCTCGACTTCATAAAATTCCATATTAAAAAAAATATATAATAAAATAAGGTCACATAGTGCGGCGATCAATACAATTCGATAAATCCTGCTACAGTAACTATAGACACAGAGATGAGATGAGTCGCCCATTGTTAGGGACATGGATGCATGTGTCCAAAAGGTTCTGCTCTTAGTCTCACTCCCCTCTATAAAAAGACGGATCTTATACATGTGAAGAAGATTGAGTTTGACAATGTTGGTCTCTAATCCCACACTTATTTCCTCTCTTTCTGAAGTTCTTTTCCTTTCCAAATCCCATCATTTCTGTCTCCTTTTTGCAATCACCACTTGCACAAAATTAAAATCATGAAGCAGTCTACCTTTTATCAAGCACACTATTACAGCTTTTGATATCAGATTTAAAATTGAAGTTGAAAAGCAGAGGTATAACAATAGATTTCATGCATATATAAGTAAGGCATATGAAGCACGGACACAAGTCACAGAGATGTTCACATGTAACTTTTCACGAAAGGTGAACACAAACACATGGTGACACGTCTATCAAAATTATATTTTTATTTTAATAAATTTTTAACTTTTCCATAATATTAATACTCGTTTTCGCTTAGATTTTGAATTTTGGACTGAAATCTTTCGAGCAGGAGTGATTACTAGTTGTACTTTGTATCCTTACTGGGAACAGAATAAAAATATTCATGTTGCTATTAAAAATAACATAGCAGATATAAACAAATTGAACATCTAGCACCGACAATGTTTATCACATGAAGTTTAATAATTAATATTTTTCAAATATTTTAAAATTCATATAATGTTTGTTGCCTTCTTGACGACTCGATGGGTTGAGGACAAGTACATTTCGTTCATCAAACAAAAGAAAAAAAAATTTTACAGGACACGCCACGTGCATGTCAAACACTTTGTCGGTAGTGTTTTGAGGAAGTGTTCAAGTGGCGAAAATTTATAAAAAATAGGAATCCTGAGGTGATGTGCCGAAGAAATGTCCACGAATATACAAGGAGTATCAGCGTCGACATGGACCCACCAACCTAGGAGGAGTATCTGTGCTTCACACAAAGTATTTTTTATTGCAAAAGTTCTTAATGAACTAGTTTTTCTAATATGATTTTCCAACAGGAAGTATCAAGGCATAATATTCAAAATCATTAAATACATGGTTAAAAAGTGAAGGGTAAATTTAAGATTTGAAATTTTCGTCATGAGTGTCCACCAAAAAACCGACTTCCATGCCAAGAGAGAGTGTACACAACATAAAATGAAGTAAAAGATAAGAAGTAAAGAACTTCTAAGAAAGGATTATCCCCATGTCAAATGCCAAGAATTTGCCAACACCTCCACACCCTTTTCACCTTCAAACCATGCAAACAAGAAGAAAAATATTTGACCAAGCTTGAAAGTAATTATTAACAATAGAAAGTATCAAAAAGATTACATTTAAAAATCATAAAGAGTATTGGAAAAGGAGTTGTTATAACTTGAAACTAGAGAACTACAAGTTATGATGAAGGCAGATATAGAGAGGATTGATCTTCATTATAACATGCGTCAAAATAAGGAATTATTCAAGATGAAAAAGAGTACAAAAATTAACAAATACACAAATGTGAGAGCCAGATGTCTATATTTGTTTTTAAGAGTGATGGAACAAAGTGAAACGGATAAAATAGAGACATCGTATAAAGTACACAATTAAAATTTAAAGACTTTATTTTATAAGCAATGAGTAGGTAGACAATCATGTGTTGCACGCTTTCTTCTAGTCATAATTTTATAAGAAAATCGAAAATAAAACTGTTTTATGCCAAACTCACAAGTACTAATAGCACGTAATAAAACTTCAAGGAATGAAATTATAAATATACGTATGTAAATCCAAGTATTCGTTTAAGTATGTACAAACTATATAGACATGCAAATGCATTTATTACATAATTCATGGATATTAGACTAGAAAAATGTTGAAACTAAATCTTTAAAGATTATGCATCCTATAACCAGTAGCACAATGAAAAAGAAAAGAATTAACCCATACAATCCCTTATTTTCTTTTGGTATAAAATACAGCTACAATTAAATTAGTTACGACATCGACCAATCAATAAACAATAACCTTACCATCCTCAACACTATCAATATTCTACATGCAAATAAGTTCCCCAAAAACAGAGACAGAAATTTCAAATGCAAAACTGATGCAATAATATCATGTAGGTTAGCCATCAATGCCATATTTAACAGCAGAAAATACTTATATGCGTCTTAAAATGCATACACAATTCATATACAACACCTGCATGTTTCTAATTCAACATACACATGTAGTTGTGTTTGTTTCACGTACATAAAAATAATATATGTCAAGCCACTACATTATGGCCTTGAATCACAACAATAAAAACTAGTAGCTAGCCCAATGGCAAGAATATCCTAGAAAAAGGCATGTATACCTAATAAGATCGTGTCCTTACAGAGCTTGTCAGTCACAACACAAGTGAAGAGCTAGACTTGAGAGATTTACTGGGTATGGAAATCCGTTTAAGATTAATAAAAATAAGCACACAAATGTGCACGTGAATTATGTGCCTATAGAGTGGCAAAAGTGCGTACTCGCTGGTAACAAAGCTGATGAACTCAGAGACGCATTCCTGGACAGTGTCCTTGGCGTCCTTCGCGATCTTCCCGTTAGTGGGCAACGCCTTTTTCATGATGCGGCCTATGTTTGCGATCGGGAGGAAACGATCCTGCTCCCGAACGCTCGAACGTGGGCTCCGATCCCCGCCACCGCCGCCGCCACTCTCGTGACTCCCACTGCCACCGGGACTATCCGCCATCCTTTCACAAAAA
>CAIGRP010007473.1:0-26728 GCA_903798385.1 Fraxinus cuspidata
AAGATATGAATGAACTTGGTTACAAACAATTGCTTCCCCTGGTTTTTCCACGAACACTTGAGCCATGACTAACACGTAAATCGAAACACAATTTAATTTCACGTTTCTTTTTTGAGGGTATATGTTTATCGGACAAAGAACTATATGTCGAATAAATTTGTTCTTACATGGTATACTAGAGCCGAGTCCTTCCAATCCTCTCGTTATGTGGAAAGGTGCTCTCAATACTCTAACATCCACACTGGATATGAACAAAACTGTCTCGCGACGTTCTAAACCTAACTTAGGTACTGATTTAATGAACGAACAGCTCAACCCTTGGAACATACTATAGTTCCTTGTGGCGAATTTTCTGTAATTGATACTATCAATTTCAGTTAGCATATGGAAATAATTAATGACTAATGGATACTAACACGTAGGACTTTATAAGGGGAGAGTAAGTGCGTGCATATCTTATAGACGCGGTCACTATAAGTACTCAATTTTATTTTATTTTAATTTTCTGGAACTCATTACTTATTTTTTATGTCGATGTGTTGACCTAAAAGATCCACCTACACCATACAAATTATGGTGAAAGAATATAGTGATAAATTTGGAAAGTAACACACGTCTAAGTTTGCATTGGGGTTGTCGTAGTTGAGATCTCCAAAGGTTTAAACTTGAGTTGATCGTGTTGTAATTAAATGAACATAAAAAATTCTCGGGAGTTAATATGTGATCATATAGATGAAAATGAATGTAACTTTTGAGATCTAGAGAATTTTATTTTAACTCATTAATTGTCTCATCTTATTTTCTATTGTCATATATTCAAATTGGATAAACTCTCGATAAGACGATAATGGAAGTTTTATCGATTCTAAGTAACTATACCAATGTAGAAAATTATTATCTCCCTTGTTTGATTAACTAGTGATCTTATGATACTATATATTTCAGATCAATCATCTTACATTTACATTATGTGTTACATATTTGACTTTTCCCCACTTTTCGTCCCCTCACATGGGGGGAATGTCATGCTAGATGTACACTGGAGTGGTGTAAATCTAGCATTTGGTGTACATCTAATATTATTAATTATAGATCTACCATTATTTTATTACGAAAGAATCTAAATGAACCAAATTTCTATACGTTTAATCAATAAATCTGTTCGAGAAAAAAACTATTTAATTAGCAAGCTAAGATTAAGACAATGTCTTGAGAACATGAGGTTGAATGAAAAATTCTTTAAAATTTTTAGCTAGAAGCCTTCTTTATTATAGCCCATATTTGGGCCACATTAAAATTTTTCATTCTCATTTTTCTACTCATTTCCAACCACATATTTTCCAATAAAATAATATTTTCCTTCACATCCATAACTTTTCCTTCTTTTTCAACCACACATTCTCCATTTATCTACTATTTCAAAATATATTTTTCCAAAACAATATGGCTCAAACACACACAGTCCATTTTTATTATTCCTTTTTTTTTAAATATACTTTTTCCTTATTTTTTTAAGAATTTCCCCTTATGGATTTTATTGGAATTGAAACTAGGTTTAATACACACCGAAACTACCACATATTTTAAGCATGCTACCAAGTGCTTATTTGTTAAAATTTTATCAACATTTTAACTTGTCAAATTTTAATTTTAATCACATGTCTCATGAGATGTGAACCACACATTTATCACTTGTCAATCATTTATTTCATCAACCCGAAATTATAATTTCTTAAATAATTAAATATAACTCAATTTATATTTGTTTATAATTTTTACCTAAACTAATTTTTCATAGCATCATTTTATTATTACTATTACTATTATTATTATTATTATTATTATTATTATTATTATTATTATTATTATTATTATTATTATTATTATTAGTATATTTTCCTTCATACCTTGAA
Organism: Fraxinus cuspidata; assembly: GCA_903798385.1. Lineage (NCBI taxonomy): Eukaryota > Viridiplantae > Streptophyta > Magnoliopsida > Lamiales > Oleaceae > Fraxinus > Fraxinus cuspidata. The sequence goes on from CAIGRP010007473.1 coordinate 1,914, forward strand.
AATGGTTTGCATAATTGTACTAATTGGATCGAAATTACAATTTTTATCTTTCTTTTTTTGGTTGACTTTCAATAATTGTTGTAAAATCTTTAATGAAATATTTTGTGTTCAACCGATAAAATTTTTAAATGAAATTGTAAGACTTCATGATGTGATATCTTGATGATTGTCGAGAACTTGTACTCAAGCTAGTCATAACTTATATCTTTGTATACTAATCAAGTCTAATGATCTAGTACCATAAGAAAATAGTGATTCTAATCGTAAAAAAGATTTTTAGACAATTAGAGAACTAACGTTTGTATTGTAAAGTGATTATAGAGTGAAAAACCGAAAATCTCATTTTATTCAACATAGGAACTCAACAACTCATAACAACATCACTCGTACGTGACTTTTAGAGTACTAGAAAATGTTACAAGAGTATATATAAGAGTGAAGTTGGCTATAACCAAAACTCCCTCTCAATTTATTCCAGTTGTGAAACATCCATTTCACAGAGATATCCTGTATCAAATCAACACAAAACAAACATTAGGAAACTCCCAACTTAATGTTACGACAAAAGCGGATTTTAAGCACGAACAAACATTGACTTACTTGCTGCAGTCAACTGTGGGAGAAATTGGGACACCTATCGTAACACCACATTTCGTAGGTAGCTGGGAAGCGGCGTCTTGCTTGAGGTTAGGGTATCGTGAGGCGGCCGTCTTTAAACAGCCACACGCCGTCTGCCTATCTTGCGTAGTTTGAAGAGATTGACTCAGCGACTTAACTCCACTGCAGCATGATGCAGTTGGAGTTCCTCCTTGACTCAGATATGTCAAACACGGTGAAATTTGAGATTCAACTTGGCCACAAGAAACGGCTTCTCCTGGTTTAGCCATGAACATCTGAACGATGGCTACAACCACCAACAAAATCACTGCAAATCCCTTCATCTTTTCTTTACTTAACTTCTGTACTCAATTATGGGTTCAAGGGGGGTATTTATAGCTGGGGAGGGGTGATTATGAACCCAAAATGACATCAAAATTGGTTGATTCAAAATGTCATTTTGTTACCCTAATTGAGAAAGAGTAATGGGGAATGAATCATCTGTACAATCAGTTTTGTTCTTATAAGGCCATCGTAAATGATACTGCTTATTTTTAGTTAGCAGATGGATAAAATTTGTGACAAAAGGAGTCTAACACGTCACGGCAATAACTATTGTGTAACCTTAATTTGTACTGTTTCTAGCTACTGTCGGTTCGAGGGCTAAATTCATGCCAACTCAAAGGTTATCTTGCTCGAGTCTTTTGGCCAGTTCATCTTGGTTTTGAGGTTGATACGTAAGCACTGCATGGTAGCAAATTGTATTACACAATTAGGTGTATCCAACGTGGTTAAAGTTATTCGAGTATATAGCCTTTTAACAGTACACGAGGATCTCGAATGCTAGAGCAAATCTTGTGTATGTCGTCAAGCAAGATAATTTTTTCTAGACATTAACCGCGGAACATAAAGTAACATAAAGTACTAGAAAAAGGAGAAATGAACAAATGAAAATTTTAAAACATGTTTTTTGACACACTACAAATTATAAGTATTTTTACTTCTCCGTAATGTTCGAATTATGGGGGTGTATTCAATTGAGATTTTTAATGACTTCTTGAAATTTTAAAAGTTTAGATTCAATGTTGAATTTCTGAGACTCTCTAAAAATATTGATATGTTCAAATTGAAATTTTTATAGACTTTTAAAAAGTTTCTAGAGTTACGGTGTATTCAATTAAGTATTTTTAGAAGTCCCCATAAGTCTTCGGGTATTCAAGTTTTAATGACTTTTAGAGACTTTTATAAAAGTCTCTATTGTACTAATTTTTAAGCAGAAAGTACTAATACAAAGTTTTAAAATTTGTCTCTCATTAATCACAAGATTTTAGAAGATTTTCGCACAAGGAAAAAAAAAGAGAAAGAAATTAATATGTATTTTTTTTCAATATTTTTCTTTTATTTTCCCTTCTACGAATAATTAAACTTTTTTTTCTATTGATTAGTTTCTATTTTTCTTTTTCTCTTTCTTATTATTTATTTTTATTTTCTATGAAAAAAATTAAATTGCATTCTTACAACTTTTTATTTCCTTTTTTTGTGAAAAAATATCTATTTTTAATTAAATTATAAAATTTTATATAGGCTAGTTTATAATTAAATTTAAATATATTAATTTTTATTTATTCTTTAAATGTATATTATATTAATGATATGGAATATTAAAAAAATTATATATAATAATTATTATTTATTTAATTAACATCTTAAATTTTTATTCTTTTTAAAATATTTTTTATTATATGGGAAGGAGAATGGGAAGTAAAAGGAGAAGGGAAAGGGGAATTGTGGGACCACCACCTCGTATGTGATAATTTTCACTATTGCACTAAATTCACGTAAATTTTATTTCGAATGAAAGTCTTCAAAAGTTTTTCGAATTCTACAAAAAATTATAAAAGTTTTAAAATAAAAGTCTATGAAAGACTTTCACTAATTCTATACAAATCTATAAAAATATCACAAAATCCTCACAAGTCATCACTTTAAAAATATCCATCAAAGTTATCAAAAATCCTAATTAAGTGTGTGTTTGAACCACATCATTTTGGAAGAATGTATTTTGGAATAGTAGATTGATGGAGAATGTGTGGTTGAAAAAGAAAGAAAAGTAATTGATGTGGTGGAAAATATTTTTTTATTGAAAAATATGTGGTTAAAAATGAGTAGAAAAATGAGAATGAAAATTTTAATGTGGATCAAACATGGGCTAAATACTCGCCTTAGTCTTTCTATCTGTCAACTATGACCGAGTAAAACATCATTTAATTGAAGTCAAAATCATATTTACTCTTAAAATCGAGCTATCAAATTTTTGGTGTTACAATCCTCTTCACCTAAGGTTAAAATATTTTCTCTATTATCAAGAGTAAACGAAGCTTGATTTTAATCACAAGATGGGCTGAACTAAATGGGCCGTACGAAAGAAATTTCACGCTGTCCAAAAAAAGATATCCTCTAAATGTTTGGGCCAATTGGGTTACCAGGCCCAATGTACAAAAGTCGCATTTATCATCCTGCGACTCTTACCTTCTTCTTCTTCTTCTTCTTCTTCTTCGCCGCAACACTGTTAAACTCTAGCTCGACCCTGCATTTTCAAATGTATGTAGGCCCAGCTCAGACCATAACAGGCCTGAACGAGTCCATCTAAAAATATGTTCTAAGCCTAGCCCGAACTCTTTTCAAGATCTATGGACCAGACTAGCCCGTGAACCCACCAATATTGTGGATATCCGGCCGAGTTGGGCGAACGCGTCATTTTTATTCTGCATAAAAAAAAATTAAGAAATTTGCAAATTAGTCTTCGTAAAATACAAATAAGCACGTTAGAAGTAAAGTAATTTTAGCCCGTGTTTGGTTTTGGTAAAATCAGATTTTAGTAGATTGTGATAAAAATTTATGAAATGTATGGTTGAGAAGTTGATAACAGTTCTGAATCTCATGAAATTTGTGATCAAAAATAAATTTAAGAAAAAATGAGTTCTGAAAAATGGGGCCAAGTAAGCTTAATAAATAACGTAGACGAGGAGAGTCATGATAGGGAAGTTAAGATGATGTTTAAGCTTAATTACTTTCATTCTTCATGTGGATAAATGTGAATGGAATTGTGGTTTAATTATTAGGTTCACATAAAAATGACAAAGTCTTATTGTCTTATTTATTGTACTCTAATTAGGAGGTCAACATGATCGGGACAAATAAAGAATAAGTAACAAAGGAAAAATAAATAAATAAACAAATTGGTAATTAATTAATTATAATTATGCAATCAACAAATTAAATTGATTTTGATGTAAAGTTAAAATAAACAAAAAATAACAACAACAACATTTGTTTCCAAGATCCCATTAGAGTTTTATGAATAGCCCTTAATATTATCAATTGGGTCATTAATTTCCTTTTAATTTCAAACCAAAATTATATTTATAGTAAATTCTATTAAACATGTACAGAAAATTTGTGGATTTTTAGTCAGAATATAATTGTCAACCTCATTAGATTCAATTTTTGTGTGTCTTTCGCTCTTTTATTCCTTATCAAACTTTCACATTCAGACGGATTATTTTTAAAATTTAATTCATTAATAAAATTTTAGTTCCCATCTAAGACATGATCATTGATGAGCATATTTTTGTCATTGATAACCTAAAGATAAGGTTTGAATAGTTGCTTAACATTTACACAATCAAGTTTGGAATTGAGATAGTGAAACTTATTGGAGGAAGGTTGTCATTCATTATATTTACATCTTATACGAAGAATTGATAGCAATAAGCATCGAGATTTTAATTAAAAAAAGTTTTCCTAATTATCATAAGATGCTAACGTGAAAGAATTGTGTACGCATGTTGTGCAAGACGATTATATATCTTATGCATGACCTGAATTGAGCAAGACACAAATGACGAATACGCATGATCTTAAACATAGATTAATATCTCATGAAGCATACTAACAATCCTCGATGCTCTAGATATTGGTAGTGTTGTTAATGTTGAAAAGTGACATGACACTATTCAATCAACTATAGGGTGACTTGGCCCTGCCCTGACCTCATGTTCCTTCAAAAAGAAATAATCGGTTAGCCTAATCGATCATTGGACAGTGGGAGTCGGAAACTCTTTGATGCTTAAGTCAATGAGGTCAAAATAAGATTTGAATTCGAGTAGAGATTTAAATCGAAGATGCAAATTAATTTGAAGTTGCTTGTTAATTAAGTATATATTTGTAGGAGAGAAAGTAATCAAAGAATATCACTTTAAGAGAAATTGACTCATTTTTGAGCTTGGGATACACGCTGAGGTTGGTAAGGCCAAGCCCACATGTGCAGTGGCGGATTCAGCACCCAGCGAGCCTCAGCGGCCGTGCGTGCTGGATCCACCGAAACAGTTTTTTTTGTTTTTACAATGAATAAACTTTTCATATTATATACCTGGAAAGTTCCATTATTTTCAGATATTTCTCATAGTTCAGCTGGCTAGAACTTGTACAAGCACATGAGAGGTCCCAGTTTTGAATCACTTTTTCAACAATTTTATTGTGAAATATGTTAAATTCTACAATTTTTACCAAAATTAAATGGAATAAGGGAAGGATTCGAAACACTTGACCGTTTCGAATCTATTTTTCAACAATTTTATTGTGAAATATATAAAATTCTACAATTTTTACCAAAATTAAATGGAATAAATGATGGATTCAAAATCGTGTCCTCTCCAAAAGATAGCGAACACTTGACCGTTTCGAATCCATTTTTCAACAATTTTATTGTGAAATATGTTAAATTCTACAATTTTTGCCAAAATTAAATAGAATAAGGAAGGGATTCAAAACCGTGACATCTCCGAAAGATAGCGAACACTTGACCGTTGTGGTACTTATGGAATTTGATAGTAATTTTACCAAAATAATATATATTACATTTTAATGATTTTAATGCAATTGTAAAAATTCGAACTCGTGCTATTCCTTTGAATTATACAAAACTTGGCCACAATATCATTTAGTGAATATTATTAATTTTACAACAAAATTAAATATGTTCAGTTTGAACAAAATAATTGTTATATTTAAATTTTAGACCTTGTATGATTTTTTTTTTTTTTCAAAATATATTTTTGTCTCTTATTTCAACCGCACATTTTTCAATAAAATAATATTACATGCAAATTCAAAAAAAAAATTCATATTTGTAACCACACAATCTCCACTAAATCACTATTTCAAAATGTATTTTTTGCAAAAAAAAAAAGGGGCATCGAACGGGGCTCTTAATATTTTATTGCAACGGTCGATGATCCACAGTCGCCCGTGCTTACTCAAAATCCTAGGTTCGCCACTGCACGTGTCAATACAACAGACAAAAAGGTCCCAAACGAGGGCCAAATTTGGGGAGTTTCACTTCATTTGGAGTATTGACTCAAAGAAAATTCCCATTTATTTTATCATTCATTGCTTGATGCTCATCCAGAAGACATGGTTAGCTAACTCGTGGAAACTTCCTACCAGAATTCCGAGTTCAGAGGAAAGATAATCTGCTTATATCTATTAGAGTAATGATATTCATCATCATTACATACACCAGTTTATGGGATAATTACATGACATTAAATAACAGACTCATTTAAATGTAAAGTCATGTGACTCATTTAATTGAAACTATAAAATATAGTCATCTAGACTGGTACTAGTTAAGATTATTGTATTTATTAAGGCGTTCCCAAAATCGAAAACTTCCAGCCAATAGTACATACATATCAAATAAGTGCATTAACTTGCACTCTGAATCGTGTCACACTCGTACATTTAACAATCAAGTGAATCACTCTAGTTGTGCATAGAGATGTTCATCACATCAAAACAACAGCAACATTCTAATTAACAAATACTATTCACATTCGCAATATGGTAAAATAGTGACATTTCAGTTATTTTTGCTGCTGATTTGTTAGTATACACACACAGATAATACACCACAACACAACCAAATGGGGACTTTCTTCAAATGAACAAATAAATGAATAATAAGTCACAAAATCAAGACAAGAAGTTAACGACGAAAATCTCACATAAGAAATAAGTAAAATGTAGCAATGTGAAAATATGAATTACATAAGAGCATCCAAACCAGCAGACAGAAAAAGTTTTGAAGAATCCAAAATATTCATACTGACAGTCCTAAGGATTATTGAATGAAAAGATTTTAGTTTTTCAGAAGGATGAATAGTGAATCATTTGTTGAATATTTGATATTGTAATGTGAATGGTTAACAAGATACTGTTCAAATAATTATTTAAATAATGCCATGAGAAGTTTGCTTTGTCTTTAGTCTTGGTTGCAAAAAGACACAAGGAGAAGCATCCAATTTAGAAGCATGGGAATACTGAAAACAAATCCACATACACCACTAAACTTGTAGTCTCTTTCAGATCACAAATTTGGACTTCATAAAGCCAAATGATTACACCAGATGGAAGTAAGTTTCATTACAAGTCCATGGCCTTGACTTAAGTTCTTCGGTTACTATTTTAAAAGGGAGAGGGCTTTGCTTCAACTTCTCAATATTTTCGAAGCACTAGTGTTACATAGAAAGAGGAGTCGGGCACACAGAGGAAGGAAGAACCCTTCTTAGGAAAAATATATTGGGATTGAACTGTGTGTGTTCAAGAAACAGAAATATGGATTATAAGAATGACGTCGATAAGATTGACGATGTTATGTTGCCTGGTTTTCGGTTTCATCCTACTGACGAGGAGCTTGTTGGGTTTTACCTGAAGAGAAAACTTCAGCACCGGACTCTTCCAATAGAGCTGATTAAGCAAGTCGACATATACAAGTACGAACCATGGGACCTTCCAAGTAAGACAACCTTCTTTGTCTGCATATTCTGTACGAAGTTCAAGTCGTTTTTAGTGTTTTAAGTCTCCTGAAGTGGTCATTGCTTGTGAAAAAACAAATACGTGTCCCATTCATTTTATTCTCCTGAATTAATAATTATATCATTTCTGAAGCAGAGCTGGCATCGAGTGGGGAGAAGGAGTGGTACTTCTACTGTCCAAGGGATCGTAAATACAGGAACAGTACACGGCCAAACCGTGTTACAGGATCTGGATTTTGGAAAGCCACCGGAACTGACAGGCCTATATACTCATCCAATGGCACCAACTGCATTGGTTTGAAGAAGTCTCTGGTGTTCTACAGGGGCAGGGCTGCAAAAGGAATAAAAACTGACTGGATGATGCACGAATTTCGGCTTCCATTAACCCCTGAAAGTGGACCTCCTAAGAAACTCTTGGACAAGAATTTTCCTCCAAATGTAAGTCCATTATAATTTCAGGATTCCTAGTATCCACCTTTTATGCACTACTATCGTGACAGATTTAATTCAAGTATTCTCTATGGAGGACAGGATTCTTGGGCCATTTGTAGGATTTTCAAAAAGATTAATTCAATGACACAAAGAGCTCTTTCTCACTCTTGGGTAACATCACTATCTGAAACATCACCAGATTCAATTACTCATGGTGTACACTCTTCAAGCATTCAGTTATATAGCAGCAATGAGTTACCACAAGGTTCTTCAGCTAACTTTTCCGATCTCAACTATCCTTCGTGTAAACCAACGACCGGTATATCATCTACATTTGCAACCTCAAATGGGGACTTCCTCAGTAACTTCATGTTCTTATCTCCTGAAGAAGAGTCAGGACCAACGAACAAGAATACACTCGATGTCACTTCCATGATTTTCAATTCTTCAGACTACATCGAATTTGAAGGACCACAACATCAGTTTAATAGCTTCCCAATCATTTCATCAGAAGAGATGGAAGAAAGAATAAGCGTGGAAGATGATGAATGGGGCTTGAGAAGATCAGTTGTGTTTCCATTCAATATGCCATGAACTGTACCAGATGAACGGAAGTCCAATTTTCCATGGGATTCTCCACCATGTCCTAGTGAAATATCCACTACTTATTCTACAAACAAATGTTATACAGTCCCCAGGTGAAGTAATATAAATATTATACATAGCCACGTTGTAAAGAAGGGGGTGACAGTATATTCTTCTTAGCCTTGTCTCGAGCAAGCAAAGCCTTGTACAAACTATTTTCCATCACTATAACTGTAAAGTTAAAAGGAGCCGAATACTCTGTGCTCAAAATATATTCATTTACTTCTACAATGTGTATTTATTTTTGTCAATGAAAATCCACTCCTTGCATTGTATACTTGTTCTATTATCGTGACATGGGTTTACTAAAATCCACAATATTTTATGTAAACCATCATTCATAGACCCGTTCTCTATTCCTCTCAGATACATGTCCCACTTTGAAAGAGAACTTTTTCAGGTTCTTGCTCAAAGGGGCTCTACGCCTTGTAATAGAAAAAGGGAGTTTCCCATGGATCTAAAATCACAATCTCATTTGTTGGCCTACATCTGATATTATTTTAAAAAAAAAACAGAGGGAAATTAACGCGGAAATCTACTACTAAGTATAGGAGGTAATATATATCACAAAGGCGAGCAATATATTGACAAACATACAGTGGAATAAAGACGACAAATTTTAGAAAATAAATTCGGGAAGTGATGAAAATATTCTCAACAAATCAAAATTAAGGAGTCAAAGATCAATTTGTTCAAAATCCACAGCCATTTGGACAGAATTCTTGCTCTTACATTTCATAATCGTCATCATCCAAGACATTTTCTTAATACAAAATAATGGAGAACTTTGAATCAATCAGCTCTTGGCAGCTTGCTTTTCTTTAGCCTTCTGAATCTTTAGAACCTTCTTCACGATTTTTTGCTCTTCAACTAAGAAGGCTCGAATTATCCTGGGAAATATAAGTAGATTAGTTAAACCATCACAAAAGAAACGAAGAATCGGAATTTTTTTTCTCATGCTAACACATTAACATACCTCTCCCTAACAGCGCCTCCAGACAGTACACCACCATAGGCACGGTTTACAGTCCTTCGGTTCCTAGATAATCTGGACCTCTTGTATTCAGCAGGTCTCAAATGAGGAATCTGCGAGGGGATCGACAAATTGACAAATTAATGGAAAAGTATCAATGGGATCCAGTGATGACAAAGGATAAGAACCCACAAACATTTATGATTAGCACTCATTATAAAACATGAATATAGTTAGATTTAATCAACTCAGAAAATATGGCCAGCAAGAAAAGAAATGGCATCCAGAAATGTAAGACTTTTTACTGTCTCAAGTTGGTAACATTGAAATATAAGATAATCTTTCTACTCTACAAGATATAAAGTTAAAACCAAGTACAATTTCTTAATACCTTTGTACAAATAGTTAAAACCAACAATGGGCTTAAATGTAGGGAATAACATAAGAAATCATACAATATTCACAGCAATGCACTCGATGAGAAGCTGGATACTGGTATCATTGTTGACGAATTATACTATGGTTCCTACAAATGTTTTGAGCCTCGAGGAACTGAAAGAGGACCAAACAATGACTTTTAGAACACAAACGAGCAAACATAATAGCGAGAAAAGTATTGTTCAAGAAAATCACGAGCACGTACCATTAAAAATTCAAAGCATCACAATGAAATTTTTACATTGAACAGAAAACCATAAGATTTAATAATTCATTCACTAAACACCAATACAGGAATGTCCCACCCCTTTCTTTTACAGAAGATGCTCAACAAGGCCAGGGCCGAATCAGGTAGGCATTCCATATTCTATGATTGAAAAAAGTAGGACTTAATTTTAAGTTCAAATAGACATCAAGTACCATTTGAGAATCGCACTCCAGATGGTAATAACAAATCATAAAACTCGTCCCTATTCCTAAACTGGATCAGATAGTGTTCCCTTACATTACTTCATTGGTTGGAATATGCTCGAGGTACAAATGCTATTATCAACCTCAAGAACATGTATCAAATCTTACGGTAATCAATTTTACACATGCAGTATCATTAAAGAAACGGTGAAATCAAAAGGAAATCTTGTCCATGCCATTAGAGCAATATTCGCTAATGCACATTACAGACATTAGCAGCAATTTCAACAGATATCTAAAACATCTATAAAAAACTTAAAATAAAAATATATCAGAAATAACAAAATTAGCATACCCCTTGGATTCTTTTTCCAGTAACAGGGCACTTGGGTCCACTAGCTCTCTTCTTAGTGCTCTGGTACACCAGCTTCCCTCCTGATTTCCCCACACAAATTAAAGCTCATAATTAGCAAATCAACTACAATTTCCAGAATTTCAATTCACATAATTCAAACATAAACTTAAATATAATTTCATTATAATATAAATCATCAAAGTAAATACTTGGAGAATCTATATAAAAATCCCAATTGAAATGATACATAAAATTACTAAAAAATGAATACAAGAACGTAAGTACCCGGAGTTTTTACAATCCTGTGTTGATTGGATTTGGTGGCATAGCTATGCCTCTTCCGATACGTGAGTCTCTGCACCATTTTACTCTACTTGTCGTTAAGACTGAAGGAAAAGGATTTTCACAGGCTGAGAGCAGGTAATTTATACGAGAGCATTATCGTCTTTCAAGAGATAAAACCCTAGATTTGACGACTATAGTGGAGTCTCTCTCGACTGACTTTTCCAATTAAAGAAAATGACATTAATTTTTTCTTTTCAATCAAAATAATGGTTGTTTTTCTTTCTCTATTAATTGGGGAATAATGCTTCAATTTTTCCAAATAAAACTTTTACATCCAAAGAATAAAATAAAAAATATTGGCAGGTTTTGTAATCGTCGGAAGCGTAAATATGTGTCGATTGTCGTATTAAACCAAGAATTACATGAGCGAGTGTATAAAAATATAATTTTCGAGTTAATTACAAAAGTACTAACAAAATTTCATCAAAGATCAATAGTTTTCTCCATATAATGTATCTCAAGCTAGGATAAGAAATTTACTATTAACATTAACATGGAAAAAGCAAAAACGAGGGTTCCATGTATATTTTCCTACTCGCAAAACTAATCCTAGTTAGCTTGTTACTACACCAGATCAACTGATCTCTGCTTATTCTCGACATATTTAAAACTCTAGACACCAATTTCATATCTACTTGAGCGAAAAAGTAGAGCACTTGATCCGAATCGTCATCCCTATATCGTCGGATTCTCCTCAGTATGCAGTTTTCGCTTCTCAAAATGTCTCTAAGCTTTCTTTCTTTCTGCATTAATCAAGAGAAAAATTACAAAAAATGTTTATAATTTAAACAAGATTTATCAATTTAGTCCTAAGGAGCAACCTTTTGAAGTGTTTTTCTAACTTCCATCAAAAGCTCCAGGTCTTCAGGATTCTGAAGCTCGGGTTTTTCCTTTGCACTTGCACTGGTGCAACCCTTATCAGCTCGAACAAATCGCCAAAAAATTCGTATAGATTCTTCTATGATCTCCACCAGCATATCACTCGTGACAATGTATTCGTCTGTGTCTTTCCTTCTTGCTTTCTTTTTGTCTTTTAAGCTATCCACTGCAAAGTAGCCAAATTAGAAAATCAGCTTATAGTTATGAGGACGAAAGGATTCATCTTGTAAGATTATTGTGGTGGTGAATTTGATAAGAGAATCACCTTTTATGACGGGAACTTGAAGAAGATTTCGATGGACACATCGACTCTTGATGTAGTTTTCAACTCTTGGCCCTTGGAAAGGTTCATCTTCAATAAATCTTTGCAAGAGCACTTGACACTGTTGAAATTCACCAGCAACTTCGTTATATCTATTGATTCCACGAGGATCTGAATCCCATAAATCAAAGGCCTTTTCGTACTGCCAATGTAAGAATTCCCAAGAAAGACACATCTGTCCAACATATATGACTTCAAGATCGCCCTGCAATTCTTTGATGAAGTTTTTCATTGGGTCAGTGCCATGGCTTCCATGCTTGAATAGCGAAAGATTACACGGAAAAATGGATTTAAGCGTCGGAGCAGACCGTTTATGCCTTGAAACTGATTGAAGAGGATCCTTGAGCTGCATAAAACCTGTGAAATACAACTGCATGAGGATGGTTCAAACCTTTGTACATTGATAGACATATTTTCAAAAACTTTAGGGATTCGACAGCATAATGTATCGAACAATACAAATCCAGTCCCATGTTAACCAGTAGTCGTAGTAAAAATGCTTTTAATTCCTCGTACAAGCAAATGTTCATGTTATTCCTGTTTCTAAAGAACCCAACTAATTGGTTGCTTTATTCATAACCATGAATGATGGTTTTTAACAAGTGAAAACATGATAAATAATATACAGATAAAAAGAATCAAGTCATCATTATCTAGAAATTTAGTCGAGTTAAAGAGCGGAAAGCAGTGTTTGGCAGTAGAAAATGAAAGAACCACGCATGCTTGTGTCTAAACGAATATGTGGCTAACCTATTGCATGCATCTTCTGGTAGTTCAAGATATCGAATTTCTGCATCCTTTCTCTGTAGCACTTGTAAAATTTGTGAAGCTCGTCGATGCAATCTTCAAGTTGGAACTTTTCGTCAATTTTCCATGGCTTTAAGTCGTCCATTATCTCAGGAGACTCGGATTCTTCTAAAATGGTGGGCAACCCAGTGGCCCTAACCTTTCTAAGTTCCATTTTCAACTGATCAATCAATTCTCGATGTTCCCACAATGACTCTAATTTGTTTGCATCCTCAGAATTCGAAGTTGATGAATCTCTTGACCTCTGATTTTCTGAATTATCAGCGCCATTTTTGTGCACGGATTGCTCCTTAGTTTTCTTGTCTAAATCTACATTAAAATCGTTTTCAGACAGAAAATCCGAGGTTAACATATCATCTTCTAATTTCCAAAGCTCTTCCATCACATCACTGTCTTCGTCATCAAATTCATTTGATAATTCCTGATTTTCTTCTAAATCTGACAATTCACCTTCTGAATCTAAATTTTCCTTTTCACCATCAGTATCCATCGAAGCATCAAAACCAAACTCTCCATCTGACAGGAAGCCCTCACTGTACGAATCGACTAAGCTATTCACAACAGAACGAATACGCTCAAAACTTGTTGATTCAGATTCAGAATCAGTAACTATGGAATTTTTCTCTGAATGGAACTGGCCTTCATCCAAAAATTCTTGATCATTTGCAGAATTGTTTTCTTCATTAACCACCTGTTCCTCCTCTTCAGAAAATTCAATTCTCTCGTCAACTGCATTTTCTTTCTCGTCCACGAGAATATCATCCGTTCCATTATCAACTTTCTCCCTGGTTTTTTCTAGCAAACACTCATCAACAACAATAATTTCTTCTTCATTTTCATAACAATCCCGACTTCTGTCTTTTTGCGTAATTTCTTTCGCTTTAAAATTTGCCTGTTCATCTTCAAATGCGCTACTACTACTCCCAGGTATGAACTCAGTACTCGTAAAAGGGACCAATTCTTTCTTGCTTCTGCTAAATTCCTCAAAAGTTGGAAACTTGAAATTCAGAAAACCCTCTGATTTCTCTCCCTCAACCTCATTTTCAAATTCAGCAATATCTTTTTCCGATTCAGACTCTGTTTCTACGACAAAATTTATTCCTTTCACATTGGTTTCCCCTGAAATAACCTCAGAATAATCTAGATTACTTTTTAATGAATTCCCATTTTTTCTCAGCCTGAAAGCAAACAAACTTGGTAAGTAAAATTCATACAAAGATGAATTTCTTTAAAAAAAAATGAATTAAAAATATTCAAACCTGAAGATTACTGTGGAGATGAAATTGAACAGAGCATGTAAAAAAGAAACCAGTTTCTGGCACAGGAACTGAATAACTGAAGAACCCATGTTCAGAAAACTGAAAAGGAGACTAAACATAACGACCTTTTGTACACATCCATCAATTTTTATCAGCCTGAAAATTCAGCTGGAAGCAAGAAATTAGAAACAGGGTACAGCGTACAGGCAGTTGACAGAATTTATGGCTTCTTTGAACAATTCAAAAGAAGAATGGACTTTAAACCTGTAAACAGATCGATTTATGTTAATCTCACACATAAGAATTTGAAATCCGACCTAAATGGAGAGTTTCAAGGGGAGATAGGTACCTGTCATCGACTGGGCCAAGGCTAGTTTACCTCATTGCTTAGAGCTTAGGTAAAATCCTCTGCTCTTTTATATAAACACATGCACAAAAATATTTTTTTTTTTATACACACACACAAGGGGATCAGGATTATCAGTTGAGAGGTCTGTTTGTGCTGTGTATTTGCCACAGAGAGAGAGAGAGAGAGAGAGAGAGAGAGAGAGAGACGGAAACAGGGTGAGGGTGAAAATGAAATGAAATTGAAAGTTTACATTTTTTTTCCAGATGGCTAATTATGACACTATAATGAAATTGTAAGTCAATTTGAGATAATTGAGTGTGCGAATTTTGGGGAGAAAATGGAAGAATGGGTCCACTATCATATACAAAATTTCCAAACTAATTAATAAATTTACGAACCTCACAAGCATAGATATAATTATGTATAAATCCAAGAAAATGTACTTTTTCTATTACTTTAATGGAACTATTTATTTCGTGTGAGTATTAGCAAAATAAACGTGGATTAAGAATGTACTGTGTGATCTCGAAATAAATCTTTAACGCGTTATTTACGATGACAGTGACAATGAATGCATAACAAAAGATTATGAATTTCGCCTAATCCTTATTTTTGTGTCGATACCCGATTATGAAGATGCTTTAAGTATTCCGTCACTACATGCGTGATAGTAGCATCGCATTATGTTCAAGAGTAGCTGCAACATGTGTGGTGCATGATAGTAACGTGAACGGTGGACTTAATAATGATTATCCATGCGGAGTAGGCTGTTAATCTATCAAAAAAATACATAGTTATCGGATAAATAAATAATAAATCACGATAAAATTCAAACGCGATTTGATTTCGTAGATTACCAAACTTAGGTAATAAAAGAAAAACGTTATTCAAATAAGATAAAGAAGTTTCTCAAGACTTATATGATAATTCCAAGTCCTATTTTCCTATTCCCATTTAAATTTCAACTCCCCTATTGATTTGAGTTTTCACCAAAGTGCAGGAAAATTTAACGCGGTACGTACACGGCCGGACGAGGCCAAGCCTAGTCCAAGTCAATGTTTTGGCGGATTAAGATTTTTCTTATATAAATAAAAGAAAAATTGTGTTCTCTTTCTAGATTTCCAACGTTGTCCATTCGTGAATCTTGCCAGATTTCTTAGGACAAAAAGAACACACGAGTGAAATTTACAATAATATTTAGAGGGTGTTTGATGGATATTAAAATTAAATTTTTAGTATATTTTAACAGAAGTTTTTTAAATGTATAGTTGAAAAGTTATGGGGGCCATAAAAGATGTTAATATTAATTATTTGACTTTGACTTGAATTAAAATTAGATTTTAATCCGTGCCAAGCCAAACGGGAGCTTAAGTATTTATAAAAAGAGTGAAAAGTAGGGAGTTGACTTTCTAGAAATAATGAGTCCCACTAGTTAAGTCCTTTCCATCTTTCTTCTATGTTTTTCATGGAATTATATTCAGTGGGGTCATTCGCCCCACCGAAATAAGAGAAATCGGTGTTTATATGACTTTTTATTATTTATTACTTTTATGAAAATATTTTATTTTATCATATTATCATATTTTGTGATCGAAAAAAAAAATTAGTCGTTAAATTAGACCATACATCATTCGAGTTTTAGCTCTGTCACTGTTTGTATTGTTTAGTTTTTTTGCGAAAATAACTTCTCTTCTACAGGAAAAAAATAATAATTTTGTGATTATTGTATGATTGTTTTGAATTTGTTTTCCAAAAAAAAACTGTTGATTTTCTTTAAATTATTGCAATTAACATACTGAAAAATGCTTCTCTTTTATGCTTGTACAAAAAATAAAAATAAAATATTTTGTTAATCATTTTTATGGTAAAATCAATTAGGACTAGCTATTAGTAATTTATAAAATTTTAATTGTGATTAATAATTCCAAATGCATTAAAAGTCTTTAAATTTCTCAATATTTGCAACACAGAATTAAATAAATATAAGAAAAATATTTGTTACAGAAATTTAAGATCTCTAATACAATGCTTATTATATCATTAACCAAATAACACATTTCTTATTTTAATTATTCTTTTTATGTCATCTTAACTATGACATATAAGACTATTTGAATTAGGTAAGTAAATGAGCCGAACTGAAGATTGCGACTTGAGCGTGGCTCAAGCAAAAAAACGCTAAAGTTTTTTTGGCCCGAGCCTAGCCAGCCAAAGTTCGGTCGAAAAATCTAGACTTGGTTTGAGTTTTAGGCTAGCCGTGTCGACTAGTTTTTTTTATTATTATTAAACTTGTGTAGGCAACTGCCAGCCTTCTTCAGGCGGCAGCTTGAACCTGCCTAAAGCAAGCTAGTGCTGCCCACTTGAAGCAGGCAGGCAATCCGGCTTGTGTCATGAGCCATCTTAGCATGTCACACATGGTGGGGCCTGTGTCGGCTATGGCTAAACCATCATTCAAAAAACAGGCTCAACCCGAGTGTTGCGAGCCCAATCAACTCGGACCTTTAACGGGCCTAGTCATAGACCGAGTTGACGAAGCAATTGACATCCCTAATTTGAATTAAAAATTAGTAATAACAGATTGATTGTTTGGGCTTAGAGCCCAATTAGCTAGAATGATTAACAGAAAATGGGGTTTAAGCACAGGTATCCATGTATTTGAATTGCTTGGTTTTAGCTTGACCGGCAAAAGGTCACCATCTCCATCTGAAGCCCAAAGTACTTATATAGGAAGAAATATGGGTTTCATATTTGAAGCCCATTAATTAAGGCCCAAATATCCAAGACCTTTTTAGCTTTATTCATTCATAAAGGCAAGTAGGCCTTCTGAATAATGCCTCATTTTTATCTTTTCTTTAATACTTTATTTGCCTCACTAAATTTATTATTGTTGTATGAAAATCGTCTGCATATCGTGACATTGATTACTAATTTTTTTTCTAAAATGAAATCGGAACTTTGAGTTTTAGCACTGAGAATAACTTTTTTTCGTATAGTAAATAAATTAATTTAAAATGTTACTTTGAAGAAAACGTTTAGTTCTAATAAATTATTATCATTTGTTGGAAGAATAATTGGAAGAACAAGACAATCTGATTTACTAATAGAATATTTTCTTCATATTAAAATAATTCCAAATGAAATTATGCAATATTTTCACTTAATGCTAGGTCACAATCTGTTGTAAGAACCACTCATAATTTTTTTGTATGAATCATTTTTCCCAATCCTTTTCAATCTAGCATATCTAACGTGCAATTACAATGTAAAAATAATCTTATTTTTTCCGTCATACTCAAGTAGCATAAAATGAATAGTGTTGTCTTTTAAGTTGCTTGATATAACTTATTGGTCCATATCGGTGTCATGATGAACCAATCAAGCCTTGATATACTCTAACTTAACACGATTGTTCATGATATAATTGGATTCCTTTTTACATCGCTATACTTTTTTTTTTTTACGTAGGAATCCACAGTCGCTACTCGTGAGTGTGCACTGGGTAAACATCGCTCCATGTGCAGTAGCTCGCAAATCACACAAGAGAGATAAACCGCACTAGACAAGCCCTGTGCCACGGGCTTGATAGAGGAAGTATTGGCATGAGATTCGAACTCATGACCTTCGGTTTTCGCGTTCACCTGCTCCACCAACTCGGCCGCCCCCAAAGGGACATCGCTATACTTAATTAGTCAGCATAGCGGACTCTTCATGTTATTTTAACGAAGTGAATTCAATGTTTGTATGCAGTTACTATATGAGCATTTAATATTTAAGGTAAGATTCCCAATCACCCGTTTCATCAATCAACATCAACTTTCCTCATTAACATAAACATTTCCGTGTACTAATTTCCATAATTAAGAGAATAATTTGCCACCTTGTTATGGGGATTATTGATGCACATTATCTCCACAAACTAAAAGAGGGAAATAAAAGCTAGGTTAGAAGCCTAAGATGCTCTGTAAATGGTCCCAATATTTATTAATCATGAAAAAGATGGGTCGGGTTGGTAAGAAGCAAAGTGCTCCATCTTTCATTATCTTCGTTAAAGCACAATAATCCATTCCTTTACGTCTCCATCAACCCCTCATTAGTGTTTACTCATTTTTTTTATTCCACTTGATCACTCGTTTAGTGTCGCGACTTTCTCGATAAGCTAAATTTAGATGATACTGGATAGTAATAAAAAAGAATTTAAAATATTTAGGCCCTATTTGAAACCTGAAATTTTCCATGTAATTTCCATTTTCCAAGTTTTGGGATGTTTGATAGCCAACATTTTCCATGGAATTCATTTTCCAATTTTTCACTCACGCGCCTCCTCCTTTTCCCACTTTTCAATGAAATTGTTTTTTTGTTGTTTTGGTGGTTTTTGGTTTTCCACATTCTTTTTTCTTTTTTTCTTTTTTTTGCAATCTGAAAAAATTATAGATACAATGGTAAAAAATTTATCACTTTTATTGACAATTTTCATGCAAAAAAAAGTCAAACGGACACCAAACTTTCAACATTTTCTAGGTGGCAAATTATACCAATCAAATATAATTTATTACAATTTTTAGTAAAACAAATTTTAGGCAATTCAATTCCCTGTAATTTATTTTCTTTCCACCCAAATTTCACATTTGCAATCAAACGGACCCTTATTTTATATTATCTAGTCGTATCTAGTGAATTTATTACAGTAAATTGTAAAATATTAAGCAATCATAAGAAAAATATAATTAAAGTCTTATTTATAATGTATTACCAAAAAATATTATCTAAGTTATTACTTGTTCATAAACTTGACTTATTTTGATTGAAACTAATTGTAATTATATATATAGTTAGATAGAATTAATTAATTAATACTTACTTTATATTGAAATAGTATTTGTTATCAAGAGATATTAAACAATAAGCATTTGACTATTTCCATTTCTCCAACATAATTATGTTAGCTGCATAGCAGCTCCCTCAGTTGCCTCAGCTTTTTTTTTTTCTACAAGAAAAATGTTCAAAAGCCATTATTATTAATAAATTGAGGTAGATAAAAATAATTGGGAGATAAAAGATTAAGGCTGATTAAAATAGAAAAGAAAAATGATCATAGACAGAATTATGGATAATTACTAATGAAAAAAGTATCGATCGATTGTTTCGAAAGTATTATCGATTTCAATATCTTCAATGATCACTAGTAAACATTCGTCATAAAGAATTTCATCCTTGATGAAGTTCTTAATTCCATTTTAGTATTTATTATGTAACTTCAGATTTCATTTTTCTCTTTAGCTATACACGTGTTCTTGTTATGTTTCACAAATGTTTTCTTAATCCATACATTTAGAGAAACCACAAGTAATACTCACTTATTCGTCAATCATTTTTCTTTTTAATCGATTATAAATATTTCTTGATAAAAATGTAGTAAATGATCACAAATAAAATAATTGTCAATGAGGTGATATGACCTAAGAAATGTATATTATCTCCTAATTAATTCCAATATCACAACAACAACCATCCATATGCCTAGGATGTTGGACTGCGTCACAATCCATTCCTAACAGAAAGAAAATTCATTTTTTCTTAAGAAAGAAATTAAATTGAAAGACCGTGTCAACCCATGGTCGATTCAGAGCATGTTTGGACGAACATCTTCCAATATACGATTTTAAAATTGTAAATCAATCAATTTTTTTACTCGATTCTCAATTTCTCCAGTCAAACTAACCTCTAAAGTCTCAAAAGCATTATTCCCGAACTTAATCAGTACCTAGCATGTTCTGTCGATCGGCCTTTATGGTATATATGACACAAGTTAGTAATTGGTGATAGCAACTTTGAGCAGTCGAGCGGGCTGGCGGGCGGGCCCCGGGTCACACCATTTTAGACCAAAATATTGGGCAGCATAAGCATAAGAAGCAAAAAGGCATTTATACAACCATACAAAAAGTCTAGCCACGTCACCGGATTACCAAACCAATTGCCTAATTTATATTCCCCTTTTACTTGGAATATTTCGTCGACATTCAAGTTAGGCCCTATGGATAATAAACGAATTTTATTAATTATTAAACCACTTTTTGAAATTTTAGAAAAAATAAAATTAGGGGCGAGGTATTTTACATAATTACAAATTAATTCAAGTTTTTGTGGGGGTTAAAATTAGATTTTTAATTGATTTTGATAAAAGTTGATGAAATGTGTGATGATCTTATAAAATATGTTATTAAAATTTAATTGTTAACTTTGACTTAAATTAAAATAAAATTTTTAATTCTACTAGAGGCTAAATTTTGTTTAAGATGCACAACAAGTTAATCAAATCAAGAGTGCACTTTTTTCAAATGAATTCAACCCTCAAATTGAATTTATAAATAATCCTAGTGGAGAAATCAAGATGTAAAACCATGCAATTAAGATTAGTTTACATTAATTAGTTTTTAATTAATTATTATTTAAAAAAAAGAATTATTATTTATAATATTAGTGGTGATGTGTGTTTGAAAGTGAAAAGACATAAATATCCTTGTAATGACATAAGTTAAAACTAGTTGCATGTAAATAAACAAACAAAGAGATATCAAAAGGTTTGTCCACACAGTTTTGGAAGGTTCAATTATCGAATCCATGTTGAACCCCCATAATTAACTTTACTTTTGCGCTTTAGCTTAATTAGGGCCCATTTGGTTGTCTTTTGAACATATTTGAACAATTTTCTTCAAGTGTTTTGTCAAGTTAAAAGAAATTTTAAAGAAAATTGACCTAAAATATCTTCAATAATAAATTCTTCTACAAGAGCCAATCGAACTCTTAATTTAGGAGCACATAAAAATATTAGGTTTAATAGGAAGGTCTTTCCATACATATGAAACCAATTAATCCAATTGAAAAAAGTTCCCTCTAATAATTTAGAGACCATTTCTAAATTTGTGTACGTCATTTTTACACAAGAGTTGTGTTGATCGTTTTTCTGTCGTTTCAATGTTACCGAACTTCTAGAAATTACCCTTCAATAATTTAAGGTTGCGTAATATCAAAGTGTATAGAGATCTAAAATTCAAGTTCTTCGATAGTTGAAGTCACACAATAAATAAAATATAATCTAAATTTAATGAACCATTATTGTGGCTAGCTGTATAAATATGCTATCCAGGGTTAGGGTTTTCTCGGCACCAAAAATAACCTAGCCTTCCCTCTACTTACTGCCTATTTTTTCTTTAAATCCTTGTCTGTAAATTTGAAATTTTGCACTGCAAATTCTTCAAAAGTATCTCCGATCAAAGAGAGTGAAACGAAGAGATGAAAAAGCGTCAAGTTGTGCTGAAGAGGAATGACTCTTCGAGAAATTCAGCGAATTCATCGTTAACTGTTAGGACCGTGAGATACGCAGAGTGTCAAAAGAATCACGCAGCGAGCGTTGGAGGGTACGCCGTGGACGGCTGCAGGGAATTCATGCCTTGCGGAGAGGAAGGAACTGACGATGCACTCACCTGCGCCGCCTGTGGTTGCCACCGGAACTTCCACCGCAGGGAGGTACAAAATGAAGTAGTCTGTGACTGTTCTACCACAATTAACTCGTAGATTAATTGTCAGCATGTTTGTGTTCGCGTTCGTGTCCGTGTTGTTGAGTGAATGAGTGTGTGATCAAATTAAGTTAATTGTCGTACTGTGTTTGATGAACATCCGCAAGTCTTATGATGATTTTGCTACCTTAAAACGATATGCAGTGTGATTTTGCATTCTTCAGGAATTAAACTTGCATGAAATTCCTTAATCCAAACGGATTAATCGCCTAATCAATTTCTTTACAGTACTATTAATCATTAAATATTCATTAATTAAATATTGCATTTTCATTTTAAAATTTTACAATGCAGTATGTCCATATAATTCAAGACAGAATTTAATAACATTTATTATCTAAATTCGAAATATTTTTACTACCTGTTTTCAGTTAGTTAAGGGTTTGTCTCCTAAGGAAATGACTGGTGAGGAACCCAAGGAATTAAAGAAGACAACAGAAAAAGATAATGCCTAACTTAATTAATAAGCTTTAATTATGCATTGACTATCTTTCTTAAAGTTTGCTAATCACCAGAGTGGTGGCATGATTTGTACTGACTAAACAAAAAGATGCTATAATCTTGTTTACTAGTGTGTTGAGTACTATATGTACCAAACTTCAAGTAATTTTACGACAAGGACTAGTCGAATGCTTGTGTGCGTGCGCGTGCGCGTGTGCGTGAAGTCCTTCGGGTAATCAAGAAAGAAGAAAAGGCAGAACAAACAAGATTGTTGTGTGCCAAAACCATGCTTCATATATTATCATGTGCTCTCGTGCTAGGTATTGAGCATGGAGGGAACAACCTTTCAGGTATATGTTCATTTTGTTCAGGTAAAGGTCAAATCTATGGAGTCACGATTTCATGTTTTTTGTGCAGAAAGAGTTAATAAATTGTATGTAAAATAGAAAGAGTGGTTTAAAATTAAAGACTAAAAGAATGGATGAGGTAATTGTTACAAGTGTCTTGTTTACAAGGTAGTAGTACTGATTTAGGGTCCGTTTGGATATGCTTCTAAAATTAAAAAGTTGCTTTTCAAATATGTT
Source organism: Fraxinus cuspidata (assembly GCA_903798385.1). NCBI lineage: Eukaryota > Viridiplantae > Streptophyta > Magnoliopsida > Lamiales > Oleaceae > Fraxinus > Fraxinus cuspidata. Next base: position 25,203 of record CAIGRP010007473.1, read on the forward strand.
TTGATAATTTTCTCGAAGGGTGTGTTTTGTCGGATTAGAAAAGTTTTTAGAGTAATGTGGTCTAAGATAACTTCTTGAAAACTTCATGTGTAAGAAGCCAAACATGCCAAATGGACCGTTAGTTGTGTATTTCACTTCTCCGACTCCATATCAAGTATAATTAAAAATCAAATGGTGGGAAGTGGGAACCCAGTACAACGTTTTGCATGATGACTTGGACAACGTCAAATAAAATTATAGAGAAAAAAAAGTTAAAATTGGGTGTTGTACTGCAAATTCATTCGAGTATATATACCAAACAGGATGTGTGTCACATATTGGAAAAATTTATTTATTTTACATAATATTGTTTTTTTGAAAGGCAGTAAGGGCAATGTTCAAAAGCTTTCTGGGTATAATGCATTTTTGTGACCCAAAGGAAAGCCCGAGGAGTTAATGCATTGGGCCTGGGCTTTACGAGTTTCAATATACATACAAATTTCCAAGATGGACTATAATGTGAAGTTGGACTTGTGGGCCTTATAAAGTCCTAAATTGGAAAAATTACCTACATCTAAAGTTTCAATTTCAAGAATCAAATTTTAATAGTTTTTTTTTTCGATAATCAGGTCTTATATATATCACCCCTTATCACATCCATCCTGCCATCTTGTACCCCAGCTCCACCATTTGTAGTAAGCTCTCTCTCTCTCTCATTCATTGCAAAAAACTTGCAGAAAATTCCCAATCTCTCTCTCTCTCTCTCCAAACGTACAACCCCTCTCTCATAACATTTAGCCTGTTTGGCACCAATTCTCATTATTTTTTTCATCTCTTTCTTCATTTCAACTACACATTCTTCAAATAAATTAACATTACACACGAATCTAAAATTTTTCATTACTTTTCCACCGCACATTCTTTCATCAATCACTACTTCAAAATTTCTATTCTCATTAAAATGGGTGTCCAACACTGACTTACTAATCAAACTTTCTTTCTCTATTGTTTCCCAGCCCACCCACCTAGCCTACTCCGCTCTATCTTCTGATTAAATTGATAGAAGCCCATGGTAGCAATAGATGCAGCATGGTGTGGGGATGTCGAAGAAGGTGGTTCGAGACCGTGAAGCTCACTGTCGGCGTCGAAAATTGAAAATGTGTGTGTTCAACTAGGGATGGCAAAAAAGCTCGCCGGCTCGGGCTTTGCTCGGAAAAAGCCCGAGCCCGGGCCGGCTCATACGGGCGGCCCGCTTTATATATATATATATATATATTTAAATATAACTTGTGCAGGTAGCAAGCAAGCTGCCTGCATGAGCAGGCAGCTGCACAAAAGTAGGCAGCAAAAATAGCCGCATGCGTTGCGCAGGCAGCTATTTTAGCTTTCTCAGATGCTATCTTGTAGAAATTTTCAGAAGAAATTTTGGTTTTCGAAATTTTGTGAATTTGACTAAACGTAATTGTCTAATCAAAGTATAGAAAATTTTCAAAGTTTGAATTTGAAATTTAAAAATTATTATAACGGATATATTTTTTTGGCTATAA